>JAQQSJ010000020.1:2580337-2606019 GCA_028644305.1 Xerus rutilus
GGGGATCCCCGGGAGTCCCCAACACGACGGCTGAGAAAGGTAAAGTCGTCCGGCACGCAATTACCACACCTGAGCCGGAGAGTTCTGTCTTAAGCAGGAACTGATTTATTGAGGAGAGATACAGGCTTATATAGAGGAGGGGGTAGGTGTCCTGTTACTGAGCTAAGAATGCGGAAGCGGGATGCACAGGGACACTTAGGTAGGAAAGTATCCATTGTCCATGTTTTGTCCATGAACACGGAAGCAGAGGTCAGCCAATAAGGGTGAGGTGATGGCTCTCTCCGGGCAGCGTGGTCAGGCCTGAGCTGGTAGCTCGGCGCCATTTTGTGGCATGCCCTTGCATATGTCCCCCACAGTTTTATCATTGAATTCTAATTTTATTCTACTATGGTCAGATAAAATGCAGGGTAGTATTGCTATTTTTCTATTTGATAATACTTGCTTTGTGGAATAACATGGGCTACTTTAGAGAATAATCCATGAGCTGCCAAGAAAAAAACTGTATTTACTTGTTAATGGATAAAATATTCTGTATATCTGTTAGTTCTAAATTATTGATTGTATTATCAAGTTCTATGCTTTCTTTGTTTAGTTTTTTTTGGAGAATCTGTCCAGTGGTGAGAGAGGTATGTAAAAGTCACCCAATATTATTTTGTTTCACCACATTTTTCAGCCAAAATTCCTTTTAAATTGTTTTTTATAGTAATTTTTACAACTATGTTTAGTTGCTGATGAATTTTTATTTTATTTGTTTATTTACAGGTAATTTTGAGAATCAAACTCAGTGCTTCACACATGTTTGGCAAGTACTCTACCATTAAGCCACAACCTTAGCCTTTATCATGTACCTAATATGTTTATAAGGGATTATTACTAGGAGTGGTTAGCCATTAAGCCACAACCATGTCCCCAGGCTTTTAAGAAAATATTAAATAATAATTGAAGTATTTAAAATATTAAATAATAATAATTAAATAAAAATATTAAACTATTTTTATTTTGAGCCAGAGTCTTGCTCAAATTTCTGAGGGACTTGCTATGTTGCTAAAGTTGGTCTTTTGAACTTTTGATTCTTTTGGCTCTGCATTACAAGTCATTGGAATTACAAATGTATGCCATCATTTCTAACTATATTTTATTTTATTTTTGTGGATCAGTGATTTAACTCAGGGCACTCAATGACTGAACAATATCTCCAGGCTTATTTTGTATTTTATTTACAGACAGTGTCTTACCGAGTTTCTTAGGATCTTGCTAAGTTGCTGAGATTGGTGGCTTACAACTCCTGATCCTTCTGTCTCACCTCACAAAACACTGGGATTATAGGCATGTGCTATGGTGCCTGCCTTTATTTTATTTTTGTACTAAAGCATATATTGTTTCTAAAAAAATAACATATCTGGTATTAAGAAAGCATAGTATATCATTTTTTGACAAATATCTCCTTGTATCAGATTTCTTTGGAATGATGTATCTTTTTCTATTACCACAAAGCAGTGTAAGCTATTTTATCATTGCCTAAATGGCAATTTTTAAATAAAAATGCTGTCTTAGTTACACAGATTTATGTATTTATATTAATACAAATATAGGCAGATTTCTATAATATAATATATTGAAATGTGTGACAAAATTCTCTTAATCACTGATAAATTTCATGTAATTATAACATTAGTCTAAACATTTGGTAATACAGAAATCTTGGTATAAGTATTCATAATGGTATTTGAAAAATGAAATAAAATTATTTTACAGTGTATTTCTTGGAAAGTATACTCATCATTACCTAAGATATGCTTTGCACACATAAATATATATTAGCATTATATACAATTAATATATAATTACTGCATCTCAAATTTACTGTTTCAATTTAATTTATCTTTTGAAAGCTTCAATATATGAAACTGTGGATATGCATATTTTGCATGTTTTGAAATGTTTTACTTCTATTTAAGATGTTTGTTACTTTTAGTTTTATAGAATTGCCTTTTCCAAATTACTACGATTGATCATCAACTATTAAATTTTGGATTTGTTATTTAACTATTGAATTCTGTATATTTTCTCTTTAACCTCAGTTTAAAAAAGCATCCCACTTTTTATAGCTTTATTGTTATGCAATTGACCTCTAATAACCTGCATATATAACCCACAACAGTGACCCTACTCTGACATATTGATGTCTGAGTGAAGAGGATCTCAAAGTGATACATGAAAAAGGCAGAAAAGGGATGACCCAGGATATGCGACTGGTGGATCCAAAGTATGTAGAAGAAAATATTTATGAAAAAATATTGATGGGGTAGTTAGGGGTAGGGTGGAAAAGAAAAATTAAGAAAAAAGAAAAAAATATTAACAATAGGGAGTTAAGATGCAACAAATATATAAGTGGAAAAATGGCAGCATGATTGTAGAGAGGCAGTGTCTTTGAGGCAGAACTATGGTTGGGGAGAAATAAGAAGGTAACTCTGGCACAGTTCTCAAGTGAGAGCTGGGTGAATGGATTCTGTTTCTATCTCTCCCCAACTTGAGGTTGAACTCATAGTTTATAGGGTATGCCTCAGTATGTAGTAAAAACCATTTCCAAGTATCTTTACAATTTTTTATGGCCATAAGCAATATTTGTCAATTCTAGTCACTTAAAATCTTTGTACTTTTTAGTCTGTTATTCATTCCCTCATTTATTTTATTATCTGTTCCTTTGTCCATTCACTTTTGCTTTAGATATTGTGTATACATTCCTGGTGAGTACACAGTTGTATATTTATCCTAAATGTTAACATCTCTAATATTGGTTTATGAGTTTATTCTACATTTACTAGTCATTTGAATGTTTTGCATTTTGCCAAGGCTGCTTTAAATTAGGTCCTAAACTTGGTTATGAAAACTTACTAAAGACACATTATTTCAAACAGCTCAATTATCTATCACCTGGGCATGACCCCAATCAACCACTAAAGTGGACCTCTGGGTAAACAAAAAGCTGTATAGAAATGCCTGTTTGTTATCATACATATTTTTAAATAGGAGTCCTCTTCCTTTTTTATATGTCAGAGAGCAGGAGACTAATTGCCTAAAGCAGCAGTTAATTGACCTAGATGAGCTTTGTATAGAGCAACCCGCTACTGCTTTAAAAATTTTTACATCCTTGATACTGAGACTGTGACTTGAAGGTGATGCTACTTACCTTCTCTTTTATTTTATATTTTCTCTCTTTTTGCTATCATTTATTAAACCCAGAAATACTTTACCACTGAGCCACAACTCCAGCACTCTATAAAATACTTTATTTAGAGACAGCATCTTGCTGATTTTCTTAGAGCCTCACAAAATTGCTGAGACTGGCTTTGAACTTGTGATTTTCCTGCTCAGCCTCCCAAGCCACCAGTGTTACAGGCATACACCAGTGCACCCAGTTTTGTTTTTTAATCTATAGCTTTTCTTCCTTCCTTCCTTCCTTCCTTCCTTCCTTCCTTCCTTCCTTCCTTCCTTCCTTCCCTCCTTCTTTCTTTCTTTCTTTTTCTTTCTTTCTTTCTTTCTTTCTTTCTTTCTTTCTTTCTTTCTTTCTTTCTTTCTTTCTTTCTTTTTTTCTTTCTTTCTGCTACTGAGGATCAAATCAGTACATATGCTAGGCACATGCTCTCTAACTGAGTCACAACCACAGCTCTGCAGTCAGAATTTTATACTCTCTTTAAAGTGATCAGTAACAAATGTAGAAGTTAAAATTGAATTTCTATCCTTCTTTTCTGTTGCAATAATATATTATCAACTAAAATATTTTAAACCAATTTAATGAATGACTACTATTTTCTTTCTAGCGATTTTTAAAAATCATTTTATGGATTTGTTAAGGATCTGCTTTGCTTTCAAAATATGGATGTTTTCTGTTATCAGATGCATCTATGTTGAAAATTATGATTATAAACATTTAATCCAATGTCCATAATCTCAAGCCAATTGGAGGCAGAGAAAGGACAATAATCATAACCAATAAATCACTTCCAGTAGAGCATAATATCAGTGTTCAACCTGGAATGTAATCATGATGCTTCAGTGGTAAGGTGGTATCAGATCCACTACCCTAGGTTTTTGAGATCCTCTAATTCATCATGTATGTCTCTGAATCCTTTACTTTTTTAAATAAAATTTCTACTGCTTGCTTTAAAAAAGCACTATGTACAAGAAGGGTGAATGAGAACAAAGTCTTCTGGAGGCAGATTAATCTTTAATTTTAGTGAATAATTAGTCAAATTATGAAGACCTTGTAATTGTCTCGTCTTTTCCAACTATACAAAATGGAACATTTAGATGCCCTGACCTGTAATGACAAAAATGCCTTTCATGGAAGTGATATCAAAGAAATTTTTAGAACAGAATCTTGAAAATATGGAAAAATATATGTGCATACACATATAATTTTATAGAAAAAAGATAAAAGCTAAGGGCATAAATGTGGGAATAAATTCAATGTGCCAAACATATTGTAGGTGAAAGGCAATGATAATGTTTAAAAGATTAAAAAAAAGTAATTGAGGTGATCCAGGACTGTACAGATGTGGATAATGTTAATAAAAACATAGTAAAAAGAAAATACATTTAAATCCCTTTAGTTATTCCTCTCTGCTCTGTTCATCTCAACTTGATTCTCTCAAGTAAGCATATGTATGGTGCTCTCTCAATGTATTTTTTGTTTTGTTTTGTTTTCAGGATTTTATCAGCTATGTCCTGTAATGTCTGCTCCCCAACTCACATTTGTGGTACTTTTACAACCTATTCTGCTCTGCAGAAGCAGAGACACACCTTACTTATTCAGTGCAATAAAAAGTTTTTTATAAACTTTAAAAAAAAATGTTTGAAAGAAAAAGTCTATTGGAAAGTCTTCTATATTCTATAACATGGATCCAAAACCTTGTAGGATCTGAGAGTAGCTCTTTGCTGTGTTACCACATTAGAGGGGCTAATTTGTTCTTTGTTTTGAGGACTTCATCAACACAGAAAAGAAGCAATTGTGGCTACAAGCTAAGCAATATCAGAAGCCATCAGATTTGAGAAAATGCAAAGAATAATTCTCTCTTAGAGCCTTTAGAAGGTAGTATGGCCCTTCCATCACTTTGATATGAGTATATTCACAATAACTCACACTAAATATCTTTATATTTAAAGCTGGGCACGGTGGTGCAAGCCTGTAATTCCACCACTTTGGGAGGTTGAGACAGGAGAATTGTGAGTTTAAAGCCAGCCTCAGCAATGGTGAGGCGCTGTCTCTACATAAAACACAAAATAAGGCTGAGGATGTGACTTAGTGGTTGAGTACCCCTGAGTTCAATCCCTAGTACCAAATAAATAAAGAAAAATAAATAAGCTGGGTGGGTGAGGTGGCTCAAGCCTGTAATCCCAGCATTTAGGGAGGCTGAGACAGAAGAATCATGAGTTCAAAGCCAGCCTCAGCAATGGTGAGGCACTAAGACCTTGTCTCTATATAAAACACAAAATAGGGCTGGGGATGTGGCTCAGTGGTCAAGTGCCCCTGAGTTCAAGCTCCAGTACCAAAATAAATAAATAAATGAACAAACAAATAAATAAATGTATATACATATATTTATTTATATATTACATATTTTGCTTATTATATATTAATATATATTTTATATTTTATATTTATTATGTAAATAAATATATTTTTATATTTAAGTCATGTATAACTGTAAGTGAATAATTTCTGGTAACTTTTTTCTACTAAGTATCTAATTGTTTTAGCATTAGTAGAAAATCAGACATTATGGCAGCAAATCTATGTGATCAAATTTACATTATGATAATGTGATCAGCATTAAATAATCATTATTGAAGCATTGAACAAAGCTGCTGGAAAACATGATTAAATCTTCACTAACTTTTTTGAGTGTCAGCAACATGTTGGTCAGATAGCTTTAAAATTCTGATTGATATATGCATATTGCAATTTTTTACAGCAGCTTCCTTTTTTGTTTTTTGTTTTTATTTTTATTTAGGCTTACATGTTAACAGTGTAAATTGATTCATTGTACATAGATAGAGGATAACATATCAATTCTCTAGTTGTAAGTGGTATAGAATCACAACATATATGCAGTCATACATAAAGTTAGGGTTATTATGACCCTCATATTCCATCACCCTTGCTGTGTCCATGCCCCCTCCCCCCTTACACCCCTGTGAAAAGAGATCCACCATTGTTCCCATGTCCTTCCCCACATTATGCATCAGCATCCACTTATCAATGAGTACATTCGGCATTTGATTTTCTGAGATTGGCTTACTTCACTTAGCATGATATTCTCCAACTCCATCCATTTACCTGCAAATGCCATAATTTTATTCTCTCTTATTGCTGAGTAATATTCCATTGTGTATATATACCACAGTTTCTTTATCCAGTCCTTTATATATATATATATTTTGTGATGTTGCTTGAGGAAAAATTCCCCTGTATTCCAGATACTAAGATGTTCTATTTGCTTTCAGTTATTTTTGATAACTTCTGCCTTAAAAATTATTCTTATGAATCTATGAGGGATACATTTTATTATTTGGAACTAAGAACTCTAATTTTCACAGAAGGTTTTCTACTGCTATATATTTCCTGTTCATTCTAAGTTTACAGTTTGGAGATTGGATGATATCTTTTATGTTTCTTTTCCTATTTATTTGAAACATGAACATTTTGATGGCTCTTTTTTCTATCATTCTTTGCATTAAGTGTATGTGGTTTGGTCAAGATTCAGGTCCCATCCTCTACTTTTCTAGCTTGTAGATATTGTTGTTTTAAGTTTCCCATTCATCTCTGAAGAGACTTCATTAAGAAAGAAGTGTTGAGAATAGCTTGGGTATTTTGCTATTTTAGTTTTGTTTTGTCCTCATCATACTATCCATGTAGTAAAAAATGTGTTTCGTGAGCATATTTTCAAAAACACAAATGGAAATGTGAGGAATTAGGTAAAGAGAAAGTAAAGTGGTAAAAGCCAGCAAAATGATTGGAATTCTGATGGTGACCACTGTGAGCAATTCAAGGTCTCTCTACTTGTACATTTTCTTATAATTTTTTGTTTGTGTGTATGATGCCAGGGCCTTGTATATATTCTTAAGCACTGTACCACTGAGCTACAAACATAAACCCTGGTTAGATATTTTTTAAGGTACTTCATTGTATGATTATCAATTCTTAATTGAACGGTGAGAGGGGGGACACTTTTTTTTCTAATGTAAAATTTGGCTATTATCTATGTTACTGTTCTTATGAAAGAGCTTGATGAACGGTTTTTAATTTGAAAAAAAATTTGGCTGTAAAGTTAAGTATGAAGGCTTAAATTTGTTTTTACCTAGGTACTTATGTAAGATAACCTATTCTGAATTTGGAACTGGGCTCCTGGATGTAGCCAGAGTCACCTAAGTTTCTGTGTATTTTAATTTAACAGCATTCAATATAATCGAATTTCACTTGGAGTTGTCATTTTCTCTAATTTTACAAGGCACCAACAAATACTAAAATCTCAAAAAGAAATCAGATAAAGTAGAATGTTAAGACAAAAAAAACAATTCATGTTGCTTCAACTGCTTGTGAGGATAAAAGTAATATTTTTTGTTCTACAGATTTTGTATCATTTAATTTGATGTTATGGAATTGTTGCACATACAAATATATTGCATTTAAAGAAGATATATATTCAGAGAGTAGATATTTATTGATGTAGTAGCAAAATGTTTTGTAATGTTTCTTTATAATTTTTAGTGTTATTTACTAAATTTAACATGCGATATGTCATTAGGCTAGTTCCAGCTCCCTAAAAGTGTTATACGATATTTAACATTATATATCTCTATTGTAGGTAAAAACAAATGAAATTATATTTTCCAAATATTATATGATCCAAATGTAGTTACTTTAATACATACTTTTCAATGTTTTTACTCATATTTGTAATTTTATGATGAGCAGATCAGTGACAAAATTCTCATTTATTCCCCAAAAAACATTCAGTTGCATTAATACAGGTGATCTTTTCTTCTAAAAATCTACAAATGTCATAATAGTTTGACTTTGTATTAGTGATTGTGAGTTGAATTAGTTCAGTATTGCTTAGTATTTAATGTGTCATTGCAGTGTGTCCATTAGAAGCACAGCTCAAAAGTCATTCAGTATACATTCATTAAAATATAATTCTTTGAAAGACATTTAGCATGGCAGCATGAAATATCCATGGAAGTTTAGTCCAGCAAAACTGATGAAAAGAAAAACAAATGCAACATAATTCCATCTGTTTATAATCTCTGATACAGAAATATAGAGCAAGAAAACAGTTCAAATAAAGGTAAAACATAAAACTATAAAAGGCAATAGAAATATACATTTTTCTTCTTTATTAACAAATGCTGAAAGCAACAATATAAAGCTACATGTATAGAATGTATGCATATAGTAACACAAAAATAAATATAAAAAGATCTCATCACAGGGAAGCATTCTCAGAACTTTAATCTTCTTTGACACACATTTAGGGTTCATGTAGAAAAACATGTAAAAAGTATAAACACTATGTAGACATAGGTATTTAATATTTTTGTTTATACACACACACATTTGGCTTGGTTCAAAAATAATGATTTAATATTAATTTATACTGTTTGTCAAGGTTCAATAAAAAGCTTCAGGATTGTATCTCTTGGAGTCTACCTTGTGCACAGTGTGCTGTTAGTTTTTTATCTACTGGAATTATTCCTCATATGGGCTGAGAAAAAAACATTAATTTAAAGTTTATTCCAATTTTTGCATAGGAGCAATTCCATTTTGTAAATTCTGTATATCTACCAACTTAACTCAGGTATTAATTAAATTTGTTTTAAAAAATTAACTTTAGAAATTAGTAAATTAGTGGCTCTCTCTCTACATTATTATAGTTTCACTTATCTATTTTTTATACTTGTATGTTTTATCCCTGTTATAAGAAAAGTTTTATTTAATTATTCTTAATCTTGTTCTTTTTTGTGCTGAGAATCAAACCTAGGGATGCTCTATCACTGAGGTATATTATCTCTGGCCGAGTTACCCAATTAGTTTTGTAGTTTTTCTTTTCTTTGTATTATGCATTAAACCCTGGAGCACTTAACCAGGAGTCACATTCCAAGACCTTTTCAATTAATTAATTAATTAATTAATTAATTAATTAATTAATTAATGCCAGACACTAAATCCAGGAGTACTTACCCATTAAGCCATATACCCAGGTCTTTTTATGTTTTATTTTGAGATAGGGTATCTCTAGCTAGCTTACAGCCTTGCTAAATTGCTGAGGCTGGCTTTGAACCTGCAAAACTTTTGCCTTAGCCTTCTGAGCCACTGGTATTACAGTCATACACCACAATATTCAACTTACTTTTAGTTTTTGAGACAACATCTTAATAAGTTTTGTAGGAGGTTGCTAGTTTGCTGAGGTTGCCTTTAAAATTGATAATTTCTTGCCTTAGACTGCCAAACTGCTGGAATTACAGGCATGCACTATCTTACCAGGAGTTTTTCACTTATATTTGGCTGGTCTCATCATCTCAACTTACTAAAATATAAATAGACACAAATGTGCCTGGCCTATTTTATTTTTAAACTAATACACAATTGTAATTTGTATCTGATTAAAAGCACACCTGAAGCCCAAATCACACTTCAAATTTATTATTTTACTACAACATTAACATTCCTTTATAATTGATGGCATACTATTATAATTAGGCTTCAGGCAACTGGATAATGAATTAAAAGAAGTATGTATTTTTTGGTCTCATGAAAGTACAATTATTTGTCTATTCATACTATATATCTTTTATCAGTGATTTAAAACTTTAAGTTATCACTTTCAAATAGAACCTGCAATCAAGTCTAAAAAAGATGTGGGTCAGATTTTTCAACTAACTTGCTGATTTTGTAGCTTACAATATAATTAATTCTCAAAAAATTGCTGGTATTTGATTTTTTATTGTGTATTGATGATTTAATTCATTGGCACCTTACCAATGAGCTACAGCCTAAGCCTCTTGTATTTTGAAAAAGGGTCTCAAAAACTTGCTAATTTGAACACAGACTTGCAGTTCTTCTACCTCAGCCTCCAACATTTTAGGGATTACAGGAGTGTGCTACTGCACCTGCACAGATATTAGATATTGAGAGAGCTCTATTGAAAATAAAAGAAGGTGTGAGTGTTTCTGTAGAGCTGCAGGAGGGGCAGAGGGCCCAAAATCACCATCACAAAAATCCACAGGTATTCAGCCAGGGGAAGACCAGAGACTGATAGCTGCCAGCCACAGGGGAGCTCACACCCATGGTAAGAGTTGCCACAGAGAGCCCTGTGTGAGGTGCCCCCACCCAAGTGAGGCCTGGGTCCACCCCAGTTCTTCTCTAGAGTTTCTATGGAGCAGCAGGAGGGGCAGAGGGCCCAAAACCACCCTCACAAAACTCCATAGGTGTCCAGCCAGGGGGAGACCAGAGACGGCTAACTGCCAGCCACAGGGGAGTTCACACCCATGGTAAGAATTGCTGCAGAGACCCTTGCAGGAGGAGGCCCCAACCAAGTGATGCCTGGGCCCACCCTAGTTTGGCTCCAGAATTCTTGAAGAAAGGTAGGAGGTGCAAAGGGTCCAAAATCATCCTCAAGGACACCAGGGATACCCAGGAAAAGGCATAACAGAGCTTGCTAATCTCCATCCCCAGGGGAGCCCAAACCCATGGTAAGGGTGACACACAGATTCTCCTGTTGTTACCCTGCCTAAGTGATACTTGAGCCCACCCCCAGTTCTGCTCCAGAGTTTCTGCTCACAAGCAGAAGTACAATAGAGGGCCCAAAACAGCCCCCAGGGACCACCACAGGAGCCCAGCTGAGGCCACTTCTACTGCCCTCCTGAGGTTTGTACACTATCTCTACTACCAACTTCAGTGACAATAGTGTCCATCAGGGCACTCTGGGGGACCAGAAGTAGCTCCAAGTTGAGATACAGATAATCTGGAGTGTCAATACAAGATTATAGGATAGAAGCCACAATACCTCAGATCAGCATTGCAAGAAAGGAAGATACACAATCAACATGAAAAAACAAGGGAAGAAAGTGCCCAAATAAACCTCAATATGACAGTAACAGAAACCATTGACAACACAGTTGATGAAATTTCAGAGAAAAAAATTCAGAATGTACATAATTAAAATGATCTGCAAATTAAAGAATGATATATGAGAGCGAATAAAGGCAAAAATTCATCAATCCAACAAAGAAATAGGAGAGCAAATAAAGGCAACCATTGACCATTCTAACAAAGAGATAAGAGAGCAATTACAAGTAGCAAAATGTACTTTAATAAAGAGCTAGAGATTGTAAAAAAAAATCAGAAATTCTTGAAATAAAGAAAACAATAAACCAACTAAAAAACTCAATAGAAAACATCACCAGCAAACTAGATCAACTGGAAGACAGAACCACAGATAACAAAGACACAATATAAAATCTTGAAAATGAACTTGACCATATAGTGAAGATGGTAAGAAATCATGAACAGAACATACAAGAAAAATGGGGCAGCATCAAAAGACCAAATCTAAGATTTATTGCATAGAAAAAGGTACAGCATTTCAAACCAAAGGAATGCAGAATCTCTTCAATAAAATAATATCAGAAAATTTCCCAAATATGAAAAATGAATTGGAAAATCAAATGCAAGAGGCTTACAGGACACTAAATGCACAAAATTTCATCAGACCTACACCAAGGCATATTATAATAAAAATACTCAACATACAGAACAAAGATAGAATTTTAAAGGCTGCAAGAGAGGAACCAGATTACACATAAGGGAAGACAAATTTGATTTATAAGATTGTTCAATTCAGACCCTAAAAGCCAGGAGACCATGAAAAAAATATATTCCAGGCTCTGAAATAAAATGGATGCCAACCAAGAATTCTATATCCAGCAAAACTGGGCTTCAGATTTGATGATGAAATTAGAACATTCCATGATAAATAAAAGTTAAAAGAATTTACAGCACAGAAGATTGCAATATACAGCATTCTTGGCAAAATATTCCATGAGGAGGAGATGATAACCAACAATGAAAATATACAAATAGAGGAACTACACTAAAGGAAAGACCATTCAAAAGAGAAAACAAGTCAAAGCAAAAACAAATATAAAACAAAATGAGCAAAATTACAAATCATATTCAAAAATAACCCTGAATATGAATGGACTAAATGCACCAATTAAAAAAAAGACTGACAGACTGGATTAAAAAAAGACCCAACAATATACTATCTTCAAGAGACTCATCTCACAGGAAAAGATATCCACAGACTGAAAGCGAAAGGCTGGGAAAAAAACATCACTCACATGGACCCCACAAACAATCAGTTGTTTCCATCCTCATATCACATAAAGTGGACTTTAAGCCAAAGATGGTGAAAAAAGATAAAGAAGGTAATTTTATACTTCTTAGGGGAATCATACAAAAACAAAACATAACAATCATAAATATCTATGCCCCAAATAATGGGGCTTCTACGTATATCAAACAAATCCTTCTCAAATACAAGAATCAAATAGACCACAACACAATAATAATTGAAGATTTCAACACAGCTCTCTCACATTGGATAGATCTTCCAAACAAAAACTTAATAAAGAAACCATAGATCTCAATGAAACTATCAATAATTTAGACTTAACAGACATATATAGAGTGTTCCGTCCATCAATGAGTGAATACACTTTCTTCTCAGCTGCACATGGATCCTTTCCCAAAATAGATCATATATTATGTCACAAAGCCAGTCTTAGCAAATACAAAAAAAAAAAAAATAGAGATACTACCCTGCATCCTATTTGACCACAATGGAATAGAATTAGAAATCAATGACTAATTAAAAAATAGAAACTACTCCAACACCTGGAAACTAAATAATATGCTATTTAATGATGCATGGAAAACAGAAGACACTAGGGAAGAGATAAAAAATTCTTAGAGGTAAATGAAAATTCTGATACAACATATCAAAATCTCTGGGATACCAGGAAGGCTAAGAGGAAAGTTTGTTGCATTTATTAGAAGAATCAAAAGTTAACAAATAAATGACTTGATTCTTTACCTCAAAGCCTTAGAAAAAGAAGAACAAACCAACACCAAAAGAAGTAGAAGACAGGAAATGATCAAAATCAGGGCTGAAATGAATGAAATTGAAAAAAAAGAAACAATTTAAAAAATAGACAAAAAAAGCTAGTTCTTCAAAAAAATAAAATAAAGAAAACTTTTAGCCACCCTAATGAAAAGGAGGGAGAAAACCTAAATTACTAAAATTTGTGATGAAAAGGAAATATAATGATAGACACTACTGAAATAGAGAATAATTAGAAACTATTTTGAAAATTTGTACTCAGTAAAATAGAAAATCCTGAAGACACTGACAAATTTCTAGAGGCATATTCCCTACCCAGACTGAACCAAGAGGACAGATGCAACTTAAACAGATCAATTTTAAGAAAAGAAATTAAAGATGCCATCAAGTACCTGCCAACTTAGAAAAGCCCAGGTCTTGATGGATTATCAGCTGAGTTCTACAAGAAATTCAAAGAAGAATTGATGCCAATACTCCTAAAACTATTTCAAAAAATAAAAAAGGAGGGAACCCTTTCAAACTCATTC
This sequence comes from Xerus rutilus, assembly GCA_028644305.1. Lineage (NCBI taxonomy): Eukaryota > Metazoa > Chordata > Mammalia > Rodentia > Sciuridae > Xerus > Xerus rutilus. Next base: position 2,594,052 of record JAQQSJ010000020.1, read on the forward strand.
TATGAGGTAAATATCACTCTGATTTCAAAACCAGACAGACACACATGAAAGAAAGAAAATTTCAGACCAATATTCCTAATGCACTGATGTAAAATTCTCAATAAAATACTGGCAAGTCACATACAAAAACATATCAAAAAATAGTTTACCATGATCAAGTGGGGTTCATTCCAGGGATGCAAGGTTGGTTCAACCTATGGAGTCAATAAACATAATACATCACATCAATAGACTTGTAAATAAGAGTCATATGATTTTATCAATTGATGCATACAAATCATTTGACAAAATACAGCACCCTTTTATGCTTAAAATGCTAGAAAAACTTGGGATAGTAGAAATATACATTATCTTTGTAAAAGCTCTCTATGCTATACCCAAGGCCAACATCATCCTAAATGGAGAAAAATTGGAAGCATTTTCTATAAAAATAGGAACAAGACAGGGAAGACCTCTTTCACCACTGCTATTCAACATAGTCCTTGAAACATTAGCCAGAGCAATTATACAGATGAAAGAAATTAAAGGGATAAAAATAGGAAAAGAAGAACTCAAAATATCATTATTTGCAGATGACATGATTCTATATTTAGAGGATCCATGAAATTCTTTTAGAAAACCTCTAGAATTAATGATTTCAGCAAAGTGGCAGGATATAAAATCAACACCCATAAATCAATTGCATTTCTATACATCAGTGATAATGTATACAAAAAAGAGAAATTAGGAAAACTATTGCATTCACAATAGCCTAAAAAAAAATACTTGGGAATCAATTTAAAAAATGAAGTGAAAGACCTCTACAATTCAAACTACAAGACACTGAAAAAAGAAATTGAAGTAGACCTTAGAAGATGGGAAAATCTCCCATGCTCCTGGGAAGGCAGACTCAATATTGTCAAAATGGCCATACAATCCAAAGCACCATATAGATCCAATGCAATTTCAATTAAAATCCCTTATAGGAATAGAAAAGACAATTATAAAATTTATTTGGAAGAATAAGAGACCCAGAATATCCAAAGCAATCCTTAGCAAGAAGAGTTAAGCAAAAGGCATCACAAGACCAGATCTTAAATTATACTACAAAGCTATAACAACAAAAACGGCATGGCACTGGCACCAAAATAGACATGTAGACCAATGGTATAAAATAGAAGACACAGAGAAAAGCCCACTTAAATATAATTATCTTATACTAGACAAAGGATCCAAACATGTACACTAGAGAAAAGATAGCCTCTTCAAAAACTCCTGCCAACTAAAAAAACTAGAAATCCTAAAGGAGCAAAATGAAGCTAAACTCCTATCTTTCACCATGCACAAAATTCGACTCAGAGTGGTTCAAGGACCTGGGAATCAGATCAGAGATCCAATGCCTAAAAGAAGAAAAAAATAGGCCCAAATCTTCATCATGTAGGATGAGGACTTTACTTCCTTAACAAAACTCCTTTAGCACAGGAAGTAAAATCAATAATCAATAAATGGAATGGATTCAAACTAAAAACTACTTCTCAGCAAAAGAAACAATGAAGTGAACAGAGATCTGACATTCTGGGAACAAATTTTTGCTGTACATATATGGGATAGAGCACTAATCTCCAAGATATATAAAGAACTCAAAAAACTTAACACCAAAAACAAACAAACAACCCAATTAATAAATGGACCAAGGAGCTGAACAGAATCTTCACAGAAGAAGATACAATCCATCAACAGACATATAAAGAAATATTCAACACCTCTAGAAATCAGAGAAATGCAAATCAAAACTACCCTTAGATTTCATCTCACACCAGTCAGAATGGGAATTACCAAGAATACAAACAACAATAGGTGTTGGTGAGGTTGTGGGAAAAAAGGCACACTCATAGATTGCTGGTTGGACTACAAATTGGTCCAACCAATATGGAAAGCATTATGGAGATCTCTTGGAAAAATTGGAATGGAACCACCATTTTACCAAGCTATCCTACTCCTTGGTCTATACCCAGAAGACTTAAAAACAGCCTACTACAGTGATGCAGCCACATCAATGTTTATAGCAGCTCAATTCACAATAGCTAAATTATGGAACCAACCTAGATGCCCTTTGACAGATGAATGGATTAAAAAACTGTGAGATACACATATACATATATGTATATATACACTTATATGTTTATATATATATAATGGAATATTACATAGCAATAAGGATAAGATTATGGCATTTATTTGCAGGTAATGGATGGAGTCGGAGAATATCATGCTAAATGAAGTAAGTCAATCTCAGAAAACCAGATGCCAAATGTACTCATGATAAGTGGATGCTGATTCATAATAGGCGGGAAGACACAGGAACAATGGAGAAACTCTCTTCACAGGTTTGGAAGTGGGGAGGGGGCTTGGGAACAATAAAGGCGATGGAATATAATGGACATCATAGCCCTAGCTTTCTGTATTACTGCATGCATATTGAGATTTTACATCACATACAACCAGAGAAATAAAATGTTATCCTCCCATCTGTGTACAATGAATCAAATTGCACTCTGATATTATGTAAACCTAAATAGAATAAACAATTAGTAACTAATTGTTTAATTAGTAACTAATTAATTTATTTTTAAAAAAATAATATAAATGAAGGTGCTTGGTTGGCTTTATATGTGTAATCATTTGGCCTTAGCCTCTCAAGCTGGTGAAATCATAGATATGTAATTAATTGTCTAAATTGGACCTTTTCTTCAGTGTCACTTAGTCTCTGAGGGGTTTCAAAAAGAGCAGTATCTCAATGGGACCCTGGCTTCTCAGGCATGACCAATTATCTAATCATCTTTAGTCTAGCCTTGGAGTTTACCCTCAATGCCTTTAGTGTAGACATAATAAATCTTCAGAAAATGTGGTTCTTGAGGACAATGTTGAGACTGAAAATGTTTCATGCATAGACATGTCACACCATAGATTCACTCTGACCAGATTATGTCCATCCCCAAGAAAAAAACTACTATTTACTTTCAGAGAAGTGTTTTCACCCTATTCTTACAAAAAATTTCTTTAGGGAGCCTGCATTTGCCTACTTTAACCTTGGTAGTCCCCTACATCATTAGTGAAACCTATTCTGAAGTTTGCCCTGGTTTCTCTAGAATTACTACAGATAAAGTACCTGCATGTGTTCCCTAGCTGCCCAGTAGTAAATAATGTAATACCTCATAATGCTCAGGTAAGGCTAAATCAAAAGCTATATTGTTGTGCCCGGTTGCTAAACAGAAAATGTTTAATGTGATGGAAAGAGTAATAAAAAACCTTCCAAAAAAGAAAAGCCATGACCCTATCAATTCTCACCTAAATTCTACATACCTTTAAAGAAGAAATAATTCCAATATTCTAACTTATTCCACAAAATAGAAATAATTGGAATAAATTATCCAAATTAATTGTATAAAGCCAAAATTCACATTCAAATACATGAGGATACATAAAAAAATAAAACTACAAAAATATGCCTAATGAATGCAGATAAAAAATACTGATAAAATATTAGAAAATCATGTTTAACAATATATTAAAAATAGTATACTAAATTAGTATACTCCTGAAGAAGTTGATTGCATTCCTGAGATAAAATATAGTTTAATGTAAAAAATTAATGAATGTAATTCATCCTATAAATAGATTGAAGAACAAAATTGTTTAGTAATCTTAATGGAAGCATAGAAGTCCTTGAAAAAATTCACCAACAATTTATTATATAAACAATGAAAAACCTATGGAGAGAAGTCTACCTCAATATTATAAAGAGTACATATGAAAAATCAAAACTCAATCTCATAGTAAGTGAGAAAAAAATGAAAATATTTTCTTTAAAATCTGGAACAAGGATGTCCACTCTCATCATTTCTATTTAATATAATGCTAAAAATTCTAGCTAGAGCATTCTTTCAAGTAAAAGGAATTAACTATAGGAAAGGCAGAAGCCAGAAACATCACTGTCTGCAGCTGATATAATCCATTATATAGAAGGTCCAAAAATTCTACCAAAATACTACTAGTGCTAATAAACAAATTCAGCATAGTTTACAGGTTACAAAATTAAAATTAAAAAAATTAATAGACTTTCTGTACACCAACAATTATTATACTGTAAAGGAAATCAGAAAATACAATATTATTCTTAACAGCCTCAATAAAACTACCTAGAAATAAATTTAACTATATAAGTAAATTATCTCTAAAATGAAAACTATAAAACATTGAAGAAAAATCTGAATAACACTTTAGAAGATGGAAAATCTTCTCCTGTTCATGGTGAGAAAATTAATATTATAATTAAAATTACCATACTACCAGAACTCATATGCAGGTTCAATAAAATCCTCCATCAAATACCTGATAATTTTTAGAGAAAAATAAAAAAAAGTCCCAAAATGTTTTTGGAAAAATGCAAGACCTAGAATAGACAAAGCAATATCCAGGCAACCAAGCAATGTTAAAAGCATGACAATGCTTTACTTCAAAATATACTATAAAGCTATAGTAATAAAAAAAGACATGGTACTGGAATAAAAATAGACACAGAGGTCAATGGTATAGATAAGAATACATCAGACAATCTCAGTAATTTAATCCTTAACAAATGTGCCAAAAACAGAGAAAATACAGCCTTTTTAACAAATGATGCTGAAAAAATTAGTTTCCCCAAGCTGAGACGGAAGAATTATGAGTTTGAAACCAGCCTCAGCAATGGCAAGTTGCTAAGCAACACAGTGAGGTCTTGTCTCTAAATAAAACATAAAAATAGAACTGGGATGTGGCTCAGTGATTGAGTACCCCTTAGTTCAATTCCTGCTACAAAAAAAAGAACAAAACTGTGTCATTTTCATAACATAAGTGGTGGAAATTAAGACAGTATATTAATTGAAATATGTCAAACTCAGAAGGTCTTAATATTTATGTTATCTCTCATATGTAAAAACTAAAGAGAAAAAAAAGAAAAAAAAAGACCTCTTTATTTAGAGGTCTTTTCTCTAAATAAAACACAAAAATAGGGCGGGGATGTGGCTCAGTGATTGAGTACCCATTAGTTCAATTCCTGCTACAAAAAAAGAACAAAATTGTGTCATTTTCATAACATAAGTGGTGGAAATTAAGACAGTATATTAATTGAAATATGTCAAACTCAGAAGGTTTTAATATTTATGTTATCTCTCATATGTAAAAATTAAAGAGAAAAAAGAAAAAGAAAGCTGGAGAGTGAAGATATGTCATTAAAGGGAGATCAGTAGAGGAAAGAGACTAGGGATTGAAAGGTGGAGAAAGATAAAAGTGATGAACGGTAGTATTGGCTAAATTATATTATCATACTGTGTGCATGTGAAAATATGTAGTAATAAATTTTGTCATTTTGTACCATTAAAAACAATAAATGCTGTCAAATATATATTTCTATGAATTTGCAGGTATGATGTTGTAATAAATCACATTCTTAGCATACACAATGCCTTGTATGGCATCCACACACCACCAAACATCACTACTACAAAGACAAAACAAAACACATTTTCTACTCTCAAAGAAAAAATGAGTTACTTTTATGATTTAGTAAGTTTTATCCTGCTGTTACTAAAGGATCCGATCAGCCCAGTGTATAGGAGAAAAGATTTATTTCAAAATTTATAGTATCAGAGATCTCAGGCCAAAGAAAGTTAGCTCAATTTTTGGGTTCTTGAAATGAGGCTGAGCATTAAGGCAGGAAAGTGTGTAGGAGGAAAGCAACATACATCATTGTGATCAGAAAGAAGAATCAGAAAAAAGTCTACTGTCCACATACAAATTGTAAGGAGCATATGGCATAGACATGCCTGGACATGCTGGGTATTTACTAAGTTGCTGGCCATAAGGAACAGCAGCCAGTTACTTGATTAGTCATGTGTGCTTGCAACTAATAAAGGGCTGTTAGGGGAAGCTAGCCATAGGCCTACTGGTTACAATTGATAGGCAACTAAGCACATGCAATTGATAAGGGGCTTTAAGGGGCACCAAAACATAGGCCTACTAGTTGTAATTAATAGGGAGCTCAGTTCATGCACATGCACAAAAAAAGGCCAAATTGTGATTATACTATCTCACTGGACATATCCAATGGACATTAGCTTTTACTGGGTGTAACCAATCACCAGCTCACACCACCAACTTGGAACTGCATTTAAATTGTTCATTCTGCCACATTTTGGGCTTTGTTCCAAGGAGATCAGTGAGACCGACCACCTTCCCGTCAGTCCCTGGATCAGGTCCATTATTCCCTGACATCCAGCCATTGGCTAAAGAGAACCACCAGACAAGGACAATGTCTGCTTTTTGGCTAAGAGAAGCCACCTGGCATCGGAAGTACTTTGGGGCTCATGGTTGCTCTAAAATTGTGTAAATTAATTGTAATTTTTAGTTGCCCCTGAACTGTGTGAATTGCAGGTAGTGTTTAGTTGCCCTAGTATAGTGTAACTTAGCTATAGTGTTTAATTTGTGTGCATAAAATGCTAGCTGGGGTGCTCCAGCACACCCAAAATTTTTGTATCAATTAATTTTATTTGATAATTGTTGTGATTGAACATACACTTGCACTTAAAAACAATTCACCTCCAAGTAATTATTAATTATGTATGCTGCTCAGTACAGTTGGCATAGTTGGCAGGATTTTTGAATTTTCCAAATTTATGGGTAATCAACTGAAATAGACATTGTAAACTTGGGCAGCTTTCATTAACAGTGCATGCTGCTTGTTTACCTTCAAATGGCATCTTTTTAGATTCCCCTCAGGATCTCTTGGCAGTAAGATTGACTCTGGTAGGGGATGACAGTATCAGTGGCAAGAAACTCCCTAAGGGACTAGGTCCTAAGTATGGTGGCAGGTCACATGGGTCACTTACAAAGGACACCTGTTGAGGATCCTGTCAGGGTCTCTTGGCAGTAAGATCGGCTATGGTAGAGGAAAGGCATACACCAAGGTGGCACAAATATCAAATTGCACATGCACGAATGGTTAGTAAAATGATTATATAAATATGCAGAATTATTGATTAAATGATCTCTATCAAGCATATATACAATAGCACTGTATTGTGGTATTGTAGGTAGTGCATGGTTAAGGTAATATTACAAATGGCTATCAAGTTATAAAAATGATATGAATTAAGGAAAAACTAAACAAGTTAAAATTCTGTTCAAAAGGGACCTTAATGAATTAAAACTGCCAAACCAATGGTGAGGCATAGAGAGGACTACACAGGAAAATCTCCCAAAGCTCCAGAAGGGGACAAATGTAGAAGTCACATTAACAAACCCTGAAATAGTGCAACCCATAATTGCTGGAGCAAATTCTAAAGAAATATATGCAATATTGCATAAAACTTGCAGGTATAGATGAAGATAGACAAAAGAGAAAAAGGCTAGCCAAGAGATTATTAAAAGAAGTAAAAATAATCCATTCCTACAGGACATGATGGAAGTCCAGGAACTTAAAGAATTCCTGTCAGACTACACAAAGTAATTAGGAGAGGGAGCTCCCCCAAAATCCTGAATAAACTGTTGAAATTAGAGACTTAGCCATGACAAATATACAGGTATATAGAAATCAGTTTGCACAGCAAGTAACGAGAGATGTCAAATATTTATTAAAACTTTGGAATAGGGGAGCAATGGAGTGATTGTTATAGGATGAGAAATGTCAGTCCTAGTAGATATCATAGAGAATCCACAATTTACGATGTACCACTAAAATTAATTGATGATCAACCACTTGAGTCATACTCCATGTTTAACTGAGTGGCCCAAGCTAGAACTAAGGTATTTCCAATGATGGATCTATTGTCCTTTTGTATGCAGTTAGATTGGACTAATATAGAGCAATATATAAAACTGTATAAAAAAATTGGGATTATTGTAATTATATACCCTGAAGAGGCTCCTACACATTGAGCTGCTCCTATAAACCAGGATATAAAGAAATTTAATTATTAAGGGAGGACCAATCCATCTGAAGCTAACATTAACAGTGGTACTTGCTAATGCCACAACCATAATTGGCATAATGGAATATCTAAGACAAGCCAGAAACCTTGAGATGGACAAAACCATCCTCATTTATTACTCAGGTAAAAATGTCCTTTTCAACACAATTTCAAAATATAGATATACAAAACAGGTCTAACAGATGTAGCAGATGTAGAAATCCCAGGTATAATGGATTTAATAGTCAATACCAGGGAAGAGCACAAGCAGATCCAACCCATATGAAGGAATGGACTGATGCAGGATGAAGGCCTAATAAGGAAGGAAGGAACTCCCAAAATTCCAACCACGTTATTCCTAACAGACAAACATTCAATTCAAAAAAGGGATGGAGCAGACCTCTCCATTAGGATCAGGGTCCCCAAGGTCCAAACAATTTTCAACAACATCCTGCCCCAGGGAGGATGAAATATTGAAGGAACCAACCTAGATATGCATAACTAACACAGACAACAGACCATATATCTCCTTACCCATTTTAAACAAAAATCAAAATTATAATCTAATTTTTCTTATAGATACTGGTAGTCAAATAACTATTGTACAAGACATACTTGCTAAAACAAATAGACAGATGGAAGTTTTAGGCATATCCAAAGGAACACTTACAAGTCACCTTATTAAGGCTCATATTATTGTATATAATCAAGATCCTATCACGGCTGATTCATTAATTATTTAAAAAAGCCCACATAATGTCCTGGGAATGGATTATATTCCCACAATATTTGGAATCTTATTGCCTCTAAAAAGACTCAAATCTTCTATATGTTTGTCTACAGTTAAAATGCAGCCTGTGAAAGTTTCTCTGGCTACACCTTCTTTTAGAAAGAAATATCTACCAAAGAGGAGTCACAAGGATACTGTTGCTTATCATAATCTAAAAGCAGAGTACCCCCTCTACCAGGAAATCTCCCAGAAGTAGCAGAGATCATGAATACTAATGTTGCATCCAACCCACACCTCTCCCCAGGGAGTGCAGTCCAGACAACTCTGCAGAAGCAGCAAAGTTTATTGAGGAAATAGGCACACAGGCCAATCGATTGGGGTCAGCTCTCCTTTCCTTCAGAGAGTGACCCTGAAGTGAGGGTTTCAGAGGTTATTATAGGGTGGGCTAGCTACATGACTCAGGAAAACATGATTTGGCAGGTATTCAATCTATAGTTATTTACAGTTCAACCGTGACAGTGCCTGCTATGTCCCCTTTCAGTTCCTGGAACTTTAGGTAACTGGCCAGGGGGTCTGGCAGCCTGTGGTTTTGCACCCCCATCCATGAGAAGCAAGCATAGCAAAGCATTAATCACAGAAGCACAAAGAGCAGGTTAGCAAATACATGCAGACCTGAGCCAGAGTGACTCCATTTTGTGTTAGAATTTTACATTCCCCCCTTTTCTAGTAAATAGAGTCAAACTTTTGACTCATTATCATCTATTGGGAGGGGATTATAATGGGACTGGAGTACCATGAGTTTAACAGCACTAATTTTTTGTCTTATATAGCTAACTAGACAGTTAATGCAGGGGTATACTAGAAGTCCCAAAAGCAAAAGTATGAAGGGGCCTGAAATAGCAGATATAAGGGTTGTAAGCCATGGTGACCAGGAAAATAATCCCTGATACCAATTGGAGTTATCTGTTCTCAATTTATCTCTTTTTTCAAGTTTTTTTGGACCGAAGCTAATATGTCCCTGATGACTCCTGATTGGTTTGTATAGAAGTAGCAAGTTTTTTATGGCTATACATAAACTTTTTTCCTTTTTGAAAAGTAAGTTAAGGCCTCTGCATTCTGGAGGGCTACGTTTGTTAAAGAATCCACCTGTTGTTTGAGGCAAGAAAGAAGACTCTAGGTGTCCTAAGTCTAGGTCTACCTGTTGGCTGAGGCTTTTGATATTTTGATTACTGACAATAAGGGAAGTTGTTCCTAGGACGGTGGATCTTGTTAATCTTAGTCTCACTAACAACAGTTTTTTTTTATACTAATATATTTGTGGCAAAATGTGTACTAGAACACAAAGTTTTTTGACATATTATTTTAAAAATACCAGGCATCGATGCAGGGAGTAATACCAGAAGTGCAAGCAGGCCAAGTAAAAGGAGAGTTATTTCTGATAAACAAGCAAACCAAATGTCATCTGGAGCCACATAGAAATTAACCAACAGTCCTGAGTAACATTAGGTTTTGTCCGATTAGAGGTAGGGGTTGGGCTGACAAAATATGTTGTTTTAGCAGCTCATATCTTATAACATTTTTTTTGGACCCAAACCAGCCTCTATTTTGTGAATTGACCCAATTACATATTTACATTGATTGTATTTTCCCTTTAATTTTAGGGAACTCCTACTGCTGTAAGGAAAAGGGCGACGACCGCTCTTGCTGCTTCGAGCTGAGAGGGGATGACGTGCAGTGGGCCAAGCAGTTTGGAGTCCCTTTTTATAAATTGGGTCAAGGGGTCCATGATGAAAGGAATTCAGGAAATACGGGTTGTAAATTTATCTGAGGGTGGTGCTTCTATGAGAGAAACAAAAGATATGAGCACTGAAATGAGATCAATACATAATAAATGTTGTAGCATCTGAACATGTCAATGAATATCATGAAGATAATGGAAATCAATAATCCCTCACCAGCAGGTGCAAGAACTAAGAAGTTATCCCCATAACAAGGCCTAACAAAGCCTAATAAGGCCTTTATTTGGGAATATAAATCTTCTGTATTGCTAGTTATCGGGAATGTATACATAATATTTAGTTAAGTTACTTTACTTAGGGCCAGAGAATCATACTAGTAAACATACTAGTAAACATAGGTAAGCCTACTTATGTTGGAGGTTAGGAAGATCTGTAGGCCTTGAATTGACTAACAACTTTTGATTCTGACAGGTTTCTTTTGATAATTATCAGGCACTCTTGTTTACAAATCTCTCTTTTGTTGTCTCCAATCTTATTTATTTTTGGGGGGCTAACCCAAGTGTACATCTAAAGTTACAAATAACTATATATATATATTTAAATGTCCAGGAATAGTTGTGTTTTGGTTTTAACTGTTTTTGCTAGATGTTTAAGGTCAAGATGGTCAAATGGACCTTGTTTTTATCTATTGTTAAGAGTCAGCTGAGTGTTGTTGTGGGACACTCTTGGGGAACTCGTGAGCAGCCTCTTAGCACTGCTAGTGTCATCTGCACTAGGAAGGGTCAAGGTCTCACTGACCATGTGGCTTCCCTTGGATGCATCAGGGATGTCTCGCCTTTCCAGTGACCCTCCTCTTTTGCAGGATGTACACTGATTGGCTTTTTGTTCTCTAGTGGTCTCATTAATCTCCCTGATTGGGAGGTTATGTGGCCCAGAGTTGTAAAGCTCTTTGTCTTTTCCCAGAGTTCAGGCTGACTCAGAGGGCAAGAGCCAAATATTGACTTTTTTAGGCTCCTTATTTTAACCTTAATATTTAAGCCTTGGCCTTAAACATCCAGCAAGTCAGTCTTACCAGTCTTAAAGAGTACTGGGCTTTAATTTAATGTTTATAACTTTATAGTTATTTTTACCTTTTTATTTACTATCTGTCTATCTATAGGTGGCTTTATCTGGGTTACATATCCATATCCCCTGTTTGAGATATACAACTTTAAATGAACTGAAGTTTGCCCTAATTTGGAGTTATTTTGACAAACAGTTTCTAAGTCCATAGGAATGTCAGCTACAATAATAACCTTTAAACAGATCAGGTTCTCACTATCTTTTAAAAATATCTTTACATTTTTATATTTTAGTGTAAAAGGTAACATAAGGTTTAGGCTTGGTTACAAAACATTAAATGATATAAATAAATCTCCAATAAAATTTGTCATTTCTATAAGTCTAAGTTTATCATTACAGACAACTTTAGTTTGTAGAACACCAGCTTGATAAAATGTTCCCTTAAATCTTCT
>JAQQSJ010000020.1:2606519-2757924 GCA_028644305.1 Xerus rutilus
TTTACACCAGTACATTAATATTTGACCTTAGGGGAAAAACCTTGAATAGTTTTAACTATTTGTGTTACATATATATAACCAACTTAGTTACATACAAACTTGTCCTTTACTTACATAGACCTTTTTTATCATTTAGATCCTCTTATTGTTTACTTAGATGTATTATAACTTTACTACATGAAGACTTTTTTACCCAGGATTTTTTTTACTAAATATATATTATTTTGTTTTAATAAGATGAAATAGTTTAAATGTTTATACCCTTTATATAACCTTGTTTTTAGTTAAGACACAAAGTAATTTTAAATTTTTTTTAATGTTACCAGTTTATGAAAACACCAATAATGCATTTAAGCATATTACCTTAAGGAATTTAAGGAGTTAAGAGTACTTGATGTTATATTTAATAGTTAGCATTTTAACTGTATAAACCATTTAGATGTCTTTAACAAACATATCCATGATCAATCTCATACATGTCAGATCTAACTTACTTACTTTTTAAAAACACAAAATATTAGACAAGTGCATTTAATGGCATCATTTTTTTTCCTGTTGAAGAAAAATCCTAGAAACAATGGATATTAAACATTTTGTAGACATCAACATTTTATTAACAATTGACCACCTAGAGCAGCTTGTGAGTTACTAACTTTTAAAGACATTTTTATTTGTTTACTCAATTTAAATTGAACCTTTTGAATGACCTGAACCAAAGGTATTTGGATCCATTATATTTTTTAAATTTTAATTTATGAGCTCATATGTCAATTTTGGTATCAAACATATGTAGACATGGCAATACATGTAGACTGACAATACACCAGTGTACCTACACAGAAAAAACAAACAAAGACCTTGTGGCTTATTTTTTTAAAATCTATTAGATTCAGAGCTAACACTTATAAAACAGGTCTAATCAGAAAAATATATTAAAAAATATATTAGAGCACCAGATCAAAATTAAGAACTCAAAAATAGAAGTTTAAAAGCCTTTCTGGTTTTCGTCCGGATATGGTTCCACTCATCAGAGGTGAAAATAGTTAAGGAAATATATACAAATGGGGCCCCAATTTTCCCTGAGGGAATCTCCCAAAGAGGCAGCAAGGGAGTCTGCTTCCATTGGTCCCCTTGGGAGATGACCCTCAGCTCAGGGTCCCATTCTAAACTAGTTTTTTTTTTGGTCTTTTGGACAGTGGCCACCAAAATCTTAGCCTGGCATTTTGAAAAACATTTATTACCTGGACTGTCATGGTTAAAAACTTTTGAGTCACCTCCAATAAGTAATGCAAGCTTTAGTGAGCACAGCTAAAAACCTTTTTAACCATTTTTTCCCCCCTTTGGTTAGTATTTGATCTGGGTGGACAGGCTGCCCAAAAATGATTTTTTTTTTTTTTTTTTGGAATCGGTAGGCAGTGGAGAGTTTGGTGGTCCCCTCCAGAGGTCATCTGACCTTGAATGTGGGCCATTCAAGGGAACAGAAAGTGGTTAGTTTACCTGAGTAATCGGCATCCCTGTATTCAGCTGCCTTCTGCTGAAAATCCTTAAAGTGTGATTTGATCAAATCTAAAGGGCTAGGTATGGATGAATATTGACCCATTATTTCAAAAGACAAGGAGACAGTACACAGAGACAAGACAAACAATAAACACACCACAGTTAGGCTAGAGATCTCAAGGCTATAACGCCTTTGTGGCCACTTAGTATCAAGATGGTTTTATGAGCTCTTACCTGAAACCTGAACAAGACCAGATGGAGTCCACCGGTGTCCTGGGTGGAGTCCTGACTTGGGGCAATGCACTGTGTCCAGCTTGGCCCTCAAGTCCCAAATGGTATACCAATACAGATTTGACCTATTCCTCAAGGGGCATTAATTCCCCTCAGTAGAGAGGATCAATTCCCCGTTCCACACTCCTGGTAAGGAGAGCGGGTGGAGCAACTAAGAAGGGGCTTCCGGGTCAGGAAACCAAATGTTGCATCCAACCTGCACCTCTCCCCAAGGAGTGCAGTCCAGACAACTCTGCAGAAGCAGCAAAGTTTATTGAGGAAATAGGCACACAGGCCAATCGATTGGGGTCAGCTCTCCTTTCCTTCAGAGAGTGACCCTGAAGTGAGGGTTTCAGAGGTTATTATAGGGTGGGCTAGCTACATGACTCAGGAAAACATTATTGGGCAGATATTCAACCTATAGTTATTTACAGTTCAACCGCGACAGTGCCTGCTATGTCCCCTTTCAGTTCCTGGAACTTTAGGTAACTGGCCAGGGGGTCTGGCAGCCTGTGGTTTTGCACCCCCATCCATGAGAAGCAAGCATAGCAAAGCATTAATCACAGAAGCACAAAGAGCAGGTTAGCAAATACATGCAGGCCTGAGCCAGAGTGACTCCATTTTGTGTTAGGATTTTACACTAACTCATAATAGCCCAGAGTATTATGCTACACGGATCTCACAGATATACTCTTTAGTATACCCATAGATAAACAGTACAGAGAGCAAACCACATTTATGTGGAATGTCAAACAATATAGATTCAAGAGATTACCTCAGGGATATAAGAACAGTCTTATTATACCTCATGCTACTATTACAATATATGTGGACCCTATTAAGACAGAACATATAAAAGTCAAAATATTAAGTGATGTAGATGATATCATAATTTATGGGCAATAGATAGCTGAAGTAAAATAACCACTTGATACAGTGGTTACAAAACTTACTGAAAATGGCTGGGTCATTAAAAAGATAAGGTACACAGACCCAGAGCTCAAGTAAAATTTGGGGGAATAATTTGGAACTGCACTGGTCAATAAACTCCACCTAATACCACTGATAAAATTATAGCTCTCCCTGAACTGCCCCCACCACAAAAAAAGAAAAAAATAAAACACAATCTCAACATCTAATTGACTTATTTGGTTATTGGAAAAACCATATTGCATATTTAAAAATCATCTTAAAACCTGTATATGAGGTGACAAAGAAAGCAGTAGATTTTGTTTGGGGAGAACCACAATGTTCTTCCTTTAACACACTAAAAGAGTACATCAAAAAATACCAACACTCACATGCACCTGTAAAGGGACAATTTATGCTAGATAGATTTTTACAAGATTATGGTAACTGGGGACTTTACAACACCATTAATTTGACAGACATTCCCTAAGGCATTCTTTTGCAAGAAATTGCCATGGGTAACATCAAAATATTTTCTTTTTGAGAAAGCCATATGGCCACTGTATGAGGCTCTGTGCACTGTTTCCCCACTATGTCAGAATCAATCCATAAAAATAAAGTCACCTATACCAATATTACGATGGTGCTTTGCTCCTGGAGAAGGACTCCACAAAGTACAGATGGAACCTAAGCTGTTAACATGGAAATCGTATATGTAGGAGGTCCATAAGAAATGACCAACAACAATGTGAAATAGGCAAACTGACCGAGCACATAGTGGCCTAGCCAATTGCAATGTCCCAAAACATAGGTCTGTTGTGCCATCAAGCAGACCAACTGGGCACTGAAGACATGAGAAATGGTCAGAAAAGCTACAAAATGCCTGGTTCACTGGTAGCTCTTCTACGGTGATAAATAGGAAGCTGCGCTGAAAAAATCCAGCCTATAGACCTTTGACTGGAGTAATTCTGACTGATGATGGGAAAGAATGCTCAGCCCAACATGCAGAACTCCAGTTGATGAAATTTGTTATAGAACACTCTAAATCTGAGGGACTCAAAATTATATATATAT
Source organism: Xerus rutilus (assembly GCA_028644305.1). Classification (NCBI taxonomy): domain Eukaryota; kingdom Metazoa; phylum Chordata; class Mammalia; order Rodentia; family Sciuridae; genus Xerus; species Xerus rutilus. Next base: position 2,610,270 of record JAQQSJ010000020.1, read on the forward strand.
ATTTATAGATTCTTGGTGCAAAGCAGATTGCATTGCCTTTTGGTCAGGAAAATATAAATCTTACAATTGGACTATTAATGTTAGGTCTAATTAGTATCCTGATATTTGGGATTATCTTGCAAATTGTGGCATGATAATATGTGGATGCACACATAAAGTTCACAGATAAAACATTGGCACATAACCATAAGGTAGATAAACTCTCTAAATTACAAATCTATACATCATGCTTAAAATTATAAAACACTACTCAGTGGACAGCTAAACCAATTTAAAAATGGTCCAAAAACCTGATGACAATTTTGAACCACACAACACAATCTCATTTAAATGTTCTAATAAATGAGTCAAAATTCCACCACAAAATTATACCACTATATCTGATGCAGAGATTTTACATATACATAAATGGCTTGGATATATAGGTACACATAAATTTAGTGGACTTCCAAAAGAAAACTCCTATTATGGCAACACTGTAAATCTGTTGTCCAACATTGCACTGACTGTTCTTATGTTCAAAAATGATTTAGACATACCTCACATTCAGATAGGTACAAACCTGACATTTTTAATTTTATGCTTCAAATTGATTTTATAGGACCATTGCAACCTTTTCAGAACAAATTTGCATGTACAATTGTAGATGTCTTCTCTGCTTTGGGACTAGCAACTCTTACTCATCACCCAACCAGGACACCACCATAACAAATTTATGGCAATGGAATAACCATTATAGATTACCAGACATTGTTAAAAGTGACCAGGGAACACATGTCACAAGAGCTCAATTTAAAAAATTTATCTGATACATAGAGCATACAATGGAATTATCACTTTGCCTATAATCCTACTGCCAGTGGTTTTATTGAATGGTTGAATGGACGACTTAAAACTAAACTTATGGCCTTCACTGACTTGTCTCTAGCTAAGGCCATCCCAATTGCAGTCTTTTAATTAAATAATGGACCTTATTTAAACAGAACTTCTCCTTTTCAGACAGCTTTTTCTTGTGACCCATCTATTACACTACCTAACACACAAGCTATAAAAACTCTCTCATTTTACCCAGAGCACTCATTAAAAATTTAAAAGCCAATTACTTTTTCTTACAGGATATAGTCACATTTGTGGATGAAAACTTCTTTTGGATGACTGGTGCCAAAGGCCACCTCCAGTTGACTAAAAACAGCAACGTATTTTTCTTTCCATGAAGATCACCTGTTACTCTCTGCTTTGGCCTTGGAGAGCTGTTTCTAAATTTATTTGGTGAGCTTCCTTTGCATTTTACTTTGAGCCCTCATTGTGATTGAACATTTCACTTTTGCAAGCATCACACCTACACAAACTCTACTAAATACTCCAAGGTCTGTCAACACAAATTTCTAGTAAATTACACATTCTGCCTTATAGAAACCTTAAAGTGAATTTAAATGTCTTTCTATCAGGTTTCCTTTGAGAATTTCTTGACATTGCTCAGGAATAAATTGGACAAATTGCCTTCAATAGACCCTGACCAACTCTCCCACCCAGGTATTGGATTTTATAGAGGACCTCTGGGTCATAGGCACCTTTACTGACTGAACCCTAACCAATCCTATTTTTTCTCCTTCTTTCTTCTACATCTACTCTTTGGTCCCTCACATACTTATTGTAAAATCTGGCATTAAACATTTCACTTTATCTCTGCATGTCTATGATGTGGCCATTTTCCTGGCACTGAATCCTTTCTTCAACTTCCTTCCAGCCACCCAATGTGTCTCCTCCTTCACCCCTATTGATTTTTCTCATTTTGATCCCTTTTATTGCTTTTTTCTTCTACATTATTTGTCACATGATGCATGTTAGGCCCTTGATAAAACCTCAGGCTATCACACCGGAGGTTATCATTGAAGCTAATTTGGATAAAGGTGTTGTGATACTGTGAGACCAGCACAACAACATTTCCATGTATCACACTTCCTCATTTTTTATTTTACTCCAACCCACTACCTCAAACATCCCCTACATATTCTCTGACCTCATAGCACAACTGCTACCAATAGTCTCCCTTGATTCAGACATACCCCACATAATCACTGACCTTCCAGCACAATTGCTCCCAAGAGCCTCCATCTACCAGGGCCCCATCCTGGGGATTGTCCTGGATCCCCACCCCACACTGGACCTGAGAGTACTGTCTTCTATTCTTCCCCATGGCCCTGAATTTAAACTTAACCATGGACTCCCATCTCCTGGGTACCCCACGCCACCGCCCTGCATCCACACCTGAATCCATGCCCCAGGCCCCACATTGCCACCAAGGAGACCTGTCTGGGCTTTTACTCAACATCCCAAAACACACCAGCCCTTTGAACACCCCTCCACAAATCCTGACCTGGGAATCCCCCACCTAGGTCTTGACCCTGCTCCCTATGAGATACCAGGGCTCTAGAGCCTTCCTTGGTCCCCCTCCCTTCAAACTTGGTAGAGCATATGTACAGCCATGTCCACCTCTGCATTTGGGCTCTTGGAATACCCGGCCAGAGGATACCAGGAAAGATGTAGTATCATTTCATGACCCCAGAACACCACTCAGAGAAATAGAAAAAGAGCTCTAATGTCACAGAAGGACATTAGCACTTTTAGGTGGCCCGATGGCACAGGACTGTAATCTCTGCATTTTGGGAGGCTGAAACAGGAGAATCTCGAATTCAAAGTTAGACTCAGCAGCATTGAGGCACTAAGCAACTCAGTTGGGCCCTGTTTCTACATAAAACAGAAAATTGGATTGGGGATGTGGGCTCAGTGGTCAAGAGCCCCTGAGTTCAATCCCTAGAACTGACAACAAACCAGCTCTTTTGAGACTGGAGTTGCACAAGCCATTCTGCAGAAGAGAACCACCCATCCAGGCAGTGTGAGTTCCTGTTCCCCTTCACTTTGAAGTGCTCTGGGCCCTGGGATTCCAAAGAACAAGAAGACTGAATGCCAAAATTAGGTGCCTCCATTTGCAGGAACATATATGGTGATCATTACAAAGTAATTTACTTTATGTAGCATTTTTTTTTCAAAATGCTTGGGGTGAAAAAGTATGTAACTATGTCATTCTCATGAAAAAAATATGTAGGAATTCTTTATAGATCACCTTGGAGTGAGAGAGGCAACACCTAATCTACCTGCCCCTTCTTCCTAGAGTAAATTCTCTCTCTCTCTCTCTTTTTTTTTTTTTTTTGGTAGGGAGTACCAGGAATTGAACTCAGGGATACTTGACCACTGAGAAACATGCTAAGCCCTATGTTTTTTTTTTTTTTTTTTTTTTTTTTTTTTTTTTTTTTTAATGTACAGACAGGGTCTCCCTGAGTTGCTCATCACTTTATCATTGCTGAGGCTGCCTTTGAATTGATGATCCTCCTTCCTCAGCCTCCCAAGCCCCTGGGATTATAGCCCTGTGTGCATCAGGCTTACTCTTGCTTCTTTGGAGGAAATGTTCTTAAGCCAATTTATCCAGCTGTTTGTTATTCATGGTATTGTGCATGCAGTCTGGGTGAGGGCCCTGAGTCTGGAAGGGAGAGTATTTTGTTAAGAGGGTTGGATTGGTCCTGGTGGAATTATTTTGTTTGCCGATATGTCAGGGAAGCTTTGTTTTCCAGAGTCATAGACAGTTTCATCCTGGATCAGCCCTTTGTTGGGCAGAGTGGGGAACATGTGCAATTCCATCAACTCAGGTGGCTGAGGCACTAGAATCAAGAGTTTAAAGCCAGCCTCAGCAGATTAGCAAGACATTTAACAAATCAGCAAGACCCTGTATCTAAATAACATACAAAAAGGGGCTTGAGATGAGGCTCAGTGATTAAGAACCCCTGAGTTTAATTCTCAGTACCAAAAAAAAAATACAATTGACCAATCATTATAATGAGAGAAGATAGATTGCTAGATGCATGGAACTCAAAGGGGAGACTTTATCTGTGTCTCTAGAACGTACCCTTATTCAGGGATGTGGGGTGAGCCTTTAAGAAGCTGGCATTTAGGACCATCATTGGAGGCTCAGGGGTGATGTACCTATCAGAAGACAGCACATAGGACTCTCATATTGGGCTGGGAGTTGGTGAATACTTTGGGATCCACATTGTGAGCTGGAATGGTGATCCCTTTATGAATCACCACCTGACAACCAGGACTCATTCTGGCCTGGTGGGGGAACAACTTATGACACTTATTCTGGGCTGGGTGAGGGTGAACCCTTTAGGAGTCAGCACTCAGGTCCCTTATTCTGAGTTGAGATAAAACCTCTAGCACCATTTCTGTGCTGAGGGTGAATCCTACAGTGATCAGGTTTCATAGTACTCCCCAGATTTAGAGATTGAATACATTGAGATCAACTCTAGTCTACCTGGCCATCTAGTTGACAACAGCGAGTAAGTTGGGGCAACAGTGGATTTCTTCAAGACAGTTCCATCTGCAGGGTGGGCAAGGAAGTACCCTGTAACTGCAGGAATGGCTTAGAAATGGAAGCTGCTATGGAGCCAGTTATTACTTGGCTATTTTTATTCATTTACCTTTGGGACGATTGAGTACATAAAAAATGGATTGTTGAGAACTAAATGTTATTAGGTTGGGAAAGAATCTCAAGGGTTTTCTGTAATGTTGCATTCATTGTTAACCACCATGTCAAGTTTTCATCATGCCCAGGAGCTGCATGCATTGCATGATCTGTCCTCATATCCACCCCACATTCTCAAAAAAGGCCATGAGCTAAGGGAGGGTCTGTGTTGATTACAGAGAGACCTGCAGATGTCTCTAACAAGGGGCTGGACCTGGCCATCTGTATTTTCTGACTCCACACTAAGGGCCCCAGCCAGTGCTGTCAAGCCCTGTTGGGTGTTAGCTCCTACTGTACACAGGAGTCTTGGTGTGGCCATCTGCTGTGGGTCTTTCTGTTTTTTGTTCCAGTTCTCAAACTGGGTCTTCTTTCTTTGCAGATACCCTGTTCCAGTTGAAGGTATGTATTAAATGACCATGTGCACCAGCCCTGTCCAGGTGATTAGCAAATGGCACAAGTAGTACATGTCACACTCAGAAGCCTAGAAAAACAAGCTTGGACAGATTATAACAGGTGAACAACCGCTCAGACCACTGACCAAGGCTGGGGTTATTGAGCTGTCTCTGTGACCTATTGAGTCATTCCTGTCTCTGGCTGAGCGGAAGCAGATCACTGTAGATCATCTATGCAAGACTGAGTGTATGATTTCTTAAGAAATGAGCTTGGCTGTTCTGTGCATGCTTTGGTGGTCCTGCTAAGCAATGAAGCTGTGAGCTTAAATAACTTGAGAGTCACATTCCATGAACTCTGGATGGTGTCCTTCGAGTTTGGGTGGTGTTTGCAGCTCCCTAATAACCCCAGGCACATTTCTATACTTTTTCTTTAAACAGCCCATAGTTCATCATCCAAGGTTAACTGTATGGTGTTTCTCACTGGTCTGAAGCTGGGCAGCAATGTAGCTCTGGAGTGGCCTCACGTCACACCAAATCTTTGAGAGGTACTGCTGCTGTGGGCACATGCCCTCAGATAAGTTGCATGGAAGACCAATAAGCCAGGCCCCTGTTGGTGGCCATGGCTAGGACTGGCTGTGGTACCAGACACCTACAGATGTGTCATGGGGACACTGACGTGCTCCCTGATGGTGGTGGCATGTTGATCATGTGTCTGGGAGCTCTCTGCACAGTATCCTGTGGAAATAAGGTTTTCAGGTTTTGATGTTTGTCTTGTTTTGAATTTTGCTTGTTTTCTGTGGTGCTGGGGACTTAACCCAGCTTTGGGCATGTGAGGCAAGCACTCCACCAGCTGAGCTGAACCCTCAGCCCATGCATTTTGAGTTTTTGGTCAGTTGATTGGTTGGAATTGGGGATTGAAGTTAGGGACATTCTGCCACTGAGCTACATCCCCAGATCTTTTTATTTTTTATATTTAGAGTCTCACTAAGTGGCTTAGGGCATCATGGTGTTGCTGAGGCTGTCCTTGAACTTGGGAGACTCCTGCCTCAGCCCCCTGAGCCACAGAGATTACAGGCATGTGCCACAGCACCTGACATTTTTGGTTCTTTGGTGTTGTTTTGTTTTAGTACTGGGGATTGAACTCAGGGCTACCCAACACCGAGCCACATCCTCAGCTGTATTTCATGTTTTGATGTAGAGACAAGTTCTCATTGAGTTGCATAATACCTCACCATTATGCTGAGCAGACTTGGAACTCAAGATTCTTCTTTCAGCCTCCCACAGTGCTGGGATTACAGACGTGCACCTCCACACCTGACTCATTTTCAGTATTTTTGTCTGGAATTCTGTGTTATTTGGAGATGTCTTGGGACAAGATGTGAGCTTTCCATAAGCAGTAATTGGGGTCAGCATAAATGGCCTTGCAAGCCTTCCATTCTGAGAGAGGGCTTGGATTAGGATGTTGGTGGAGAACAGATGTTTTGGGCATATCCTTCCTCAAGCTATTGCGGTCTCAACCCCATGATGGTGGGCTTTCAGCCTTTTTAGTTTGTGGCCAATGCAGGGTGGGCAGAGGTGTGAGGGATGGGCATGGGGCTTGGAGGGTGGGTTTTAAGTGTCTTGTTCAGGATGTCTTGGTTTCTCTTCAGGTGATAGCAATGCCCCTGGAGAAAGCAGCCAAAGAAGCAGAGGAGGACTCCAAGGTGGAGGAGGACAAAGTGAAGACGGTGTGTGATTTTCCAGCTTCTGGTTCTGTGCTTCTCTGTGCTTCTCTGTCTCATTTTGATGTTGTCTTCTAGGATCACACTGTGACTTCTTAGGCCTGCAGTGTTTACTTCCACATCTGAGACCAGTAGGCTTGGAGGAAGGAGAGTCTCCTGTCTCCCCCTTCATGGGGGTGTGCAGATGGGAAGATTAGTGCATAGCCTCTGCTGGTTTTCTTTAAATGTCCATCCTTTCATCCCTCTTATATTCTGGATTTACTTAGCCCTAAGTGGCTAAGCAAAAGTGGTCTCCCAGCTGTCCCTGCCATAATTTCATCTTGCTCTTCTGCAGAGCTGGTGTCCTGGACTTCAGGGACTAGGCAGAGTACAGTGGGTGTACATGTGGTGTGGCAGGGCTAAACACTCTCTGGGGTCCTATTCTGAAAGAACTCTGACAAGACAGGGTAGAAGAAACATTAGGAACCCCTGATCTTGGTGGAATGTCCACTGAAATCTTGGGCAGCTCTTAAAACATTGCCTCCTATTCTGGGATGCAGCTCATTTATAGAGCACTTGCCCAGCATGCATGTTCAATACCCAGCCCTGCTTAAAAAATGAAAGAAATTATTTCACAGAAAAGCCAGTCTCAGTTGTGTGCACCCATAATCTGAGTTCCGTGGGAGGCTGAGGTAAGACTTAGTGGCCAGCCTGGGCAACTTAGTGAGACTCCATCTCAAAACAAATAGAAAAGGCTGGGGATGGAGATCAGTGGTGGATTACACGTGGCTCAATCCCAACCACCAAATCAATGATGAGAAAATGTTGCTTCTGTGGTGAAGCAGCCTTGGGGATATGAAGTCTAGCTTCCTAGTGACCTGTGCTACTCCCACAGCATCTACTCTGGACTCAGTGCCTCCACCTTTGTCTTCTGCTTCTGTGCAGCAGTGATTGGGGTGAGCTGCAGCAGGCCAGCCAAACTGGTGGGCCCAATGCCATCATCCATCCTTGGGCCAAACCCATGCTCCTGAGTGGATTTGGGTCTTTGACATCACAGTTTACAGAACTCAAAGTTGACGTGTATGTATGTATGCACCAGGGATAGAAACTAGGGCCATTGCATGATAGGCAAGGGCTCCTCCACTGAGCCACACCCTATCCTTACACTGTTGATGAGTGTTCCTGGGGCTGAAGGACCTCCCTATCCATGATAGAAAACCACACCCTGGAGAGGGCACCACAGGGCTCTTCCTAGCCAAAGTACAATCTGCTGATTTTTCCTGTAAATGTTTTCTCTTAAATCAGGCCCTTAAGCAGAAAAATATGGAGCATGCCTGAATCTATGCTGACTGTACTGTCTGCAAGAAGAACAAAGGCTTTGCTTACTCCCCATGGTGTTCCGTTTGGATGCAGCAATCTCCAAATTGAAAAAGGAAGTGACCATGAGTTGGGTTAGTTCTGGAATCCTGGTGCTGCTTGTGCTGACCAAAGCAAGAAGAGGGCCTGATGTCTGGTGTGGGGCAGTCCAGCATGTAGGGAACCTGGGTCAGCCAGGACTGAGACAGTGAGGAGTGCGAGGTAAACACAGGAAAGTGGGCTGGGATCCTCTGCACAGCACATGATGCAGAGCCCATGTGGCCAGACTCATCCAAGCTGGGCTGGAGATTCTCGTTAGACTGCTTAGTTTTACAACAAGACCCCTTTGAAAGAGAGGTGTAGGCTTGCAGACCCACCATGACCTCACTGTCCCTTAAGTGGCCATGTGCTGAGTCTTGTGTTTCAGAAATGGAAATCTTCGCTGGGTGCAGTTGTACACACCTGTACACAAAGCTACTTGGGAGGCTCAGGCAGGAGAATCACAAATTTGAGTCCTGCCTCATTAGGACCCTGCCTCAAAATCAAGAGGGCTGGAGATGTCTCTCCATGGTACAGCAGCCTTGGGATCAGTCCCTGAGACTAGGGTGTAAAGAGGAAGTGTCTTGTGGTACTTGACTGTCTCAGTTGTTTTCACAGCTTTTGTCTCAGGATGATCATGGACAGCCGAACCTGGGGAAAGGATCATGGGCATTGCGTGGGGCCCTCTGGCTGAGGAGGCACCTTGTATGTGGACACAGAATTCTAGCTGGACCCTGCCCATTTCCTGTCTCATGTGGCATTTTGTTGGTTTCCAAGGTTGGTAGAATTGAGGAAGTAACTGGAATTGCATGTGTCATGGCTCAGCTGTTTTGTGATGCACTGGAGGCATGCAACTTACCTCCCCACTGCCCCTCACCTTCTGATCCTGCACAGCAGCAGCCGTCAGCCATGGCCACTTAGATTCTTTCACCTGCCAAGGCAGAGTGGACTCAGCACTAATCCTGTTCCTCTTGGGTTAGACAGTGGGTCTGGGTCCTGGTGTTGAGTTTGTGCACACTGGTGTGGTAATCTTTGTGACTCTGGGCCAGCCCTGGAGCCTGGCACACTTTCCTTTGTCCTCTGTGGTGCAGAGGTGACAGGACTGGCCAGAGGATGTGCAGGGACCTCACGCTTCAGGGCTGCATCCTTGCTGACTCTCACCAGTCAGTGAGCATTGGGCCCACCCTATGCCAGGGAACTCCTGGAGGAAATTTGGTGCGCATGTCAGGTGGAGGGCTCAACAGTGACTGAAGTCATCTGGCGGGGGCCACTCCCCTGCACTGCTGGAAAACTTTGAGTCTGAGGCCTGTCACTGACAGTCCCCACTCCCAGGATACCAAAGATCAACTGTGCATTATATCATTACAAATTCATGCCACATGGACAATAAAGGGACTTATTCTACCAAGCTCATTATTGGCATTAGGAAAGCCCAATTTTTCCGTTCCATCTTCCCCTCCCTGATGCATTCAGCACACACTGGCTTGCCAATTTTATTTCTGCATCACCACAGGCCTTCTCATCCCTTAAGAGAGGTAAGACCCTTTCTCAGTTGGTCACCCCATATATGCTGAACAGAGAACAACCAATTTGGCTACCAGGGCCCTGCCACTTACCACTGGGTTTGACGCAAGGCATTTCTCTAACACTTTTTGGCAAAAGTTCATTTCAGGACTGGCATTTTTGGAGAAATAAAGACCATAATGGACACTTTGTTCTCTGTTGCCTCCTTTATCTAGATGTAGCTCCATACCACTTCCCATCATTGCCACCCCTGTCAAGCTTCTCTGAACATGGGAATTATGCAATCCATTCCCAAGCACACCACCCTGGGCTGTCTTTCTGCCAATTTTAAAACCCACTATTCCCATGCTGGAATCAAACTAAAATGCCTTATTAAGTTCAGCACTAAAATCTGGACAAAATACCAGTTAGGAACCCCACACATATGGTCTCAATATAGAACTTTTGATAAAGAAATTCTACAGGTTAAAACAATATTTTTTTTTCCAGAATGACCAATATCTGGAGGTTTTCTATATGAAAGTTTTCTTATTTTCACACTCAAAACATTCCTTACATCTCAATGTTAAATATCATCTCCTAGCCTCTGCAGTTTATAGCCCAAACACAGCCCCTATGGCTCATGCCCTGACCCAATCTCATAATACTCTCATGGCTTATAGTTCCATTATACCTGCTAAGAGACCCTTAAAGCCCTGCTATCAATGTGGTCAAGATGGATACTGGGCAAAACCTGCCCTAATCCAAGTCCACCCTCCACTGGCTTTGTCCCAATTGTGGACAATGGGAACCCTGGAAGGTGGAATGTTCCCAGAAAAGAACACTTCTCCCCTGGGCATCCCATTCCAATCCTTTGATTCTCTACACAGACTGATTGGAATGAGGAAGCCTGACCTTTCACTCAGAACATGGAAAAGCATTAGAAATTCCCCCATCAAAAGGCAGGAGTTACCCACCCACCACTTGCACCAGCCTTACACTGCCTTGCAGTCATAAACTACAACTTTGTAAACCCCTTCTTCATTTACAGCCCCAAAATAGCAGATAAAACCCCCTTCCTTACAGATACAGCAACTTCAAGTTCCCAGGGTTAAAATTTTTCACACCCAAATAAAATCCTGCCCTGTTTCTAGCCCAACCTTACTGAGGCAATTACCAGACATACAATTTTAAATGTGTACAGCCCTAATGGAAATCTATTCTTACATTTTTACTTTATCAGCAGGTCTGTACCCTACATATGCAAAAACTTTAAACTGTAAGAGAAAGTCTTAAGTCTCCCCAACAGTTACTTTTAGCTTTCAAGGGTTTTAACATCTTAAATTTAAACATCAGCTCCTAGCCTCAGCCATCCAAAGGCCTAAAAAGCCACTGCTACCCATGACTCCACTAGATCCTCCAATACATCTCCTGCACATAAAAATAAGTTTAATGTATCTACACCTCCCCCATACCTCCAGCTTCCCCTCTCCTTGCAAACCATATTTTAAGAAATCTTGACAATGTTTAGCCCTGTTTTTCTTAAGCAGAACCACACAATACAGCCAATGCTTTTGCATCCCAGCCAGTTACTTACCCTGTGGCAGCCACTCCTCCACAAACCCCCAGGCTTACAGATTTCACAGAGGGCTCAGGCTGCCAAGCTGTTTTATGGATTATAGTAAACAAAGCCACTGCACAGCCCAAGTGGAGGGGGAATAAAAAGAGGTTGGTTTAAATCTACCTAAGCTTTTTCTCCTCCCACATTTCTTCTTCCTCTGTTCTCATATGTTGCTTTACTGAAACAATGGCCATCATTTTTTCTAGGACTCTTCACTCTTACATTTTTGAACTCATAATTTTTATTTTGCATGCTAAAATTAAAGCTTCTGATCAGATGTATTATATCCAAGTATAAAAAAAATTTTTTTACAGTCTACTTTGATCAGAGACCAATTTATAAGGTGTATATTTAATCCAAGAGGACTTTTATTTTTTGTTTTGTATATTGCCTTGTCAACATGCTGTCTGTTTTGTGTATTGTCTTGTGTACATGTGTTTATGTAAACCTAACATATAGAGTGCTCATAAAATAAAATTAAAAATGGATTCAAATACCTTTGATTCAGATGATACAAAAGTTTGATTTAAATTGGATAAATAAAGTCAATGATGTCTTTAAAATCACTACCTCACATGTTTTTCTTTTCAGATGGTTGAACAATGAAGGATGTTATTTTCTATAAAATCTTTAAAATGTAATTAATTACCATTCCTTCTAGGATTTCCTTCAGCAGAAAATGACCACTTAAAGTGCTAGCCAAATCTGATTTTTATGGATAACCTAAGTTAAAAGTAAATAGATCAGATTTGACATGAGTGGGAAAAGCATTATAAATGTGGGTTTCATAAAGTTGTTGCTCAATGAAGAATTTAAAATTGCTTTGTCATCACTAAAACAAAATTACTTAACTTAAAGCCCAACAGTATAATTCTGTATACTTAAATATTGTGTTTTTATAAATGGTGAACAAATGTAATTCTCTAACCCAGCCTAATTCTATCTTAAGATTGAGAACCAGTTCAACAAGAAGTCATAAAGGTTTATTTTTTATTTTACTTGCTTGAACCATATTTGCCTTTGATCAAGTAATTGCCACTTTTAAAATCTAAATGGCACTCTCATGCTAGAACCTGAGTTTACCCCTTATCTAGGATGTTGAGCCATGTAAATCATTGATTTGCTATCTGCCTCTGTGTACTGTCAAAACCTTGTTGATCCTATACCTACATTTATAATTCTCTGTGTTGCACAGGCTTCCTTGCTCCTGGATGGAGCTGCTGCCCTCACTGCTTAAAGAGGACAGCCATTGTACTGCTGATTTGTGTACACAATATAAGCTTGCTTAATTTGATTTAAAAATTGGAGTCAGTTACACTTTCTTTGTGTTCTGAGTTCTATATATGAAGGCCTAAATGTTCCTATGGTTTCCTTTAAAGTACTATAAATAACATAAAGTATTTCTTATCATTGAAATGGACTAATTTGCCTAAATTTAGAAATTTACAAGGTTGTTTTGGGATGTGAACAGAAAAAATGAAAGATTCTAGGTATGGTATTTAGTGGAAGGAAAAAGGAAATGTTTCTGGGTATGAAAGTCTTTGTATGGTAAAAGAAACAAGTGGATTTAAAGTAAGTGTTTAAGAAAGTTTAGAGTAAGTGGTAAAAAGATCAGAATGACAAGAGAGTAAATAATGGATAGATTTCAAAAGCTTTATGTTTGTGATTAAGTTGAGTCTAACTATTACAAATTAAATGTATTGGTATAAAACAAAGTCTAAAACATTGTTTGGCTCTTGTCAAGATAATTTTCTTGTATTTATCAAGTTTCATCATTTGGGAAAACTAAGTCTCAAAAATTAAGTGTTTATACAACTGTGGTTAAACAACAACTTATTTTTAAACTACTGTACTATGTTACAGTCTAGATTTTTCTTTGAGAGCTAAAGTTGACTAATACAACAACATTAATGCAATTATGGTGTTACTAGTCTTATTTTTATATTAATGTGTTTATATCTTCCAGGCATAAAAGTACTTAAAGTAGAAGGTTTAAATAGTATTATATCAAGCTTATGTTCTTCAAACTAAAGTTGTATGGTAATTTTAAATTCATAAGAATAGCAAATTTTATTGAGGGTTTATCTCTATAACTAAACCTCTTGTCAATAACATAAAGTTTTCTGATACAGTTTACACTGGAGAAAAACTTAAATGTGTTTCTTTAGTAAATGAGAGCTTACTCTAAAGTTTAATATTGGGACATATGAGTTTTGATACTTTTCCACACAAAATAGAACTTAAAAGCCTTCTCATCCTTTCTTTAATTCATGTTTTAAATGCAATATCATGTTATGCTAACTAACATTTATGGGAACTCAAAAACAATATATTTAAACTTTGTAATATGATATTTATTTTGTGAGAAGTCCTGCCTTATTTGAGATGAAGTTCTACCTCCCAGCTTACTATATATTACAATAACTTTGAAGTAAGGCAAACTCCAATTCATTTAAAGTTATATTTAAAGGATTAATTTTGTTGTAAACATTACTAAGATCTCAACTAGGAAATATAATGTATGCCTCAGCCAAAATTTAAGATAGCTACTACAGAAACTAAACTTGTTAATTTTATTTGTTATTTTCCTTAAACTCTATGACAAGACAGATAGATATTGAAGCTAAAGACCAATACCTTTATTTTAAGACTGGTAAGATTGGCTTGCTGAATTTTCAAGATCAAGACTTAAGCTAAAAATTAGATCAAAGGGTCCAAGGAAATCAGTATTTGGCCCTTGCACTCTGAGTCAGCCTAAATCCAAGGAACAAGGGGACTTCTCTAAAGGGCTTTACCACTGTAGGCCACATAACCTCCTGATCAGGGAGATTAATGAGACCACTGGAGAATTAAAAAGCCAGTCAAGTATCATACCATGGAGATGAGGGTCATTGAAAGAGGGAACCATCCCTCATGCTTCCCAAGGAAGTCATATGGCCAGCGCCAGACCTCAACCTACCCTAGCACAGATGGCGCTAGCAGAGCTAATAAGCTGCTCTCAAATTCCTCAAGAATGCCTCCTAGGAGACAAAAACGTGATCCTTAACAATAGGTAAAAACAAAAGTCAGTTTGACTTACTTCAACTTAAACACTTAGTAAGACAATTGTAATGGAAATACAGCCATACCTGGGAATTTTCAAAAGCAGTAAAAATTCTTCTAAGTAGATGTCAGCCCCACAGCCCAATGCTCCCAACTTTGTGAGGTTTTTATTTGTAAGACTTATAAATTGTCCTCTATGCTTTAAATTTTCTTACTCCTCAAACTGATACTTAACCTCACAACCAAAGCCTATCCATTCCAATAACAACACCCACTAGACTACAAGAGCACCCAAATTATTCCCTTACTTGTAGGGCTGAAAATATTCACCAGGATTAATACAAAAGCAGCAAAATTAGAAACCTCTATTTACTACAAAAATAGTCAGCACAGGTTATTGTAAATACACAACAGATCACTGATTGGGTGCTGACATTATGAAATCAATTAGACTCCCTGGCATCTGCCATCCTGTAAAACCAGTCATGAAAAATGCTATTTTTATGTAAACCAAGGTAAAACAGCTCTAGGAACTCAGGAGCCTTTTCAAGTCCAAAAATGGAGACCCACAATATGGGAAATCAAAAACTATTTTCTGTCTTATCTATTCCTTTCACAAAAGTTCTACCTCACAAAATGTGAATTAAATCCCTATGTTACATGTAAAAGCTGCATGTTGCAGCACTGTGTTAATCGGACCATATGGCAGGACACAAAACAAGCTGTTATAATTCTTAAAAGGCCAGTAGCCACCTGGTTCCCTGTAAGACTAGAAGAACCATGGCAGGGTACCTCCTCAATAACATTTATGCAAGAGTTGTTAAGGCATTCCAAGCACCAAAGTGACACAATCACCTAATGAGACTTAATCTTTCTTCAAAATACTTCTTTGAATATATTAAAATCACAATCTCAGGCCTTGGCCCCAGCTAATGCCCGGACAGCTACTATGAATAATAAGGAAAACTGAGACAGTTTAGCAGGAGGGATTTCTTTTCTCAACCCTTTTAAGTATTTTTCTACTCATACAGATGGACCATTAACATTAATTATATTGTTAATTGTAGCCCTGTTCTTATTTTGTGTAATTTGCCAACTGGGATAAAATCAAACCACCAGAAAAATATGACAATAAGATTAATTATATTTGCTAGACTCCAAAAACTGAACCCATGAATTCATGGGATAAACACCTCAAATCTTATTAGACCTTAGGCTTTAACAAAAAACATTTTTTAACAAAGCTTTTAGTTATGTCACGTGCCGAAATTACCCCCTCACAAATTAATCTTTATATGTTGCCATAATTTTTGTTATTCACTCTCTAATTTTAGTCTTGTTGTCTTTTAATAAGGCGACTAGCTCAGCTGCAATTGCCTGAAAATACCTCCGAACATTCCTTCTCCCGCCACTTGGAAGAGTCTACATCATGGAGGATGACATCAGGACCTCCTCTACACACACCCTGTTCTGTTTGCCCCAGACCTAAGTTCCAGGGCTCTGAAAGGAAAGTCCTTTACCCATGTCACCTCCTGTCAACTTGAAGAAGTAAGATACTTTATCATCCAATTCCTTTCTTCCTTTCAAAGTCTGGAATAATAGATATGGGGATTAAAATAGTGTGCTTGAGGAAAAAGACAAATGGCTGTACACTAGCAGGTTTCACCTCCACCAAACACTGTTTCTTTAAATGCTAATTTTGCTGGCAGATTTCACCTTTTCCAGCTCTGTCTCTTTGATGTTAATCAAGCTGGCAACTAACACCTTCTCCAACAGATGTCTTCTTGAGGCAAAATCAGGAAGGAAGGAACATATCACCACACAAGAGTGAAAAAAATTATTGGTGAAACAAACCCAAAATTCCTAAATGCCTGTGAAAATTGAGAATCTATATAAACCCAGTCCCTTTCTTTGTTTGGAGGCTCATTTTCCACCAGGAAAGTGGATCCATCTTCATAGATGTATTACTGCTCCTGAACAAAGCCTGAAATAACTGCATAGCTTTCTGCCACCTTGATCTTTCTGCACTTACACACCCCATTTGGGCATCAGAGACTGTAATAAGAAGATATCCATGAGCTTTCTGTGGTTATGCATTGCTGCCCCTTCCAACCCACAACAAACCATCACTCATATTTAGCCATATGTTACACCAATAACTTTTCCATATTGGTTATATATATTTTACATAAACTCTAAATATCTGTGGAATTGCCATTTTTGTAGGGATCTCTGCAGATCTGACTGACATGCACTACAGTGGAATGTCACAACCCCTTCCTGGGTTCAAAAGGTTGTCATTGTCAAAGAAAACTGTGGCAGCTCTGGAGGCCCTTATTCAAAAACAGTTACATTTGGGACATATAGAACTTTCTACTAGCCCTTGGAATATGCCAGTTTTTCTTATAAAAAAGAAATTGGAAAAATGGAGATTATTACAAAACCCAAGAGAAATTAATAACTGTATACAATCCATGGGCATACTTCAGTGTGGATTGACAAACCCAAATTTAAATTCCCAAGATTTATTTCTATATGTCATTGACTTAAAATATTTCTATTTTATTGTTTTTCATTTTCTGATGATCAGAAAAAAAATTTTTCTTTATTGTCCTCATTCTTCACCATCATAAATTTGCTAATAGATTTCATTGTATAGTTATCCCACAAGCAATGCTAAATAGTTCAACATTACATCAATATTTTAATAAAGCCTTGCTTACTTTTCATCAGGAATACCATCCTTTAATTGTTTATCATTATATGGGTGATATTTCACTTGCAGGATGAAAAAAGATGAAATTCATCAAGTGTTACAGGAAATGTTATTAGGATCAAGACTCCATGTTGCTACAAAAAATCCAATGTTAATTCCCTTTTAGCTACTTGGGGCATATGTTACTTCAAAAATGTTCAATTTCTAGAATCCCATATTTAGCCTTTTCTTCAATTTTTTTTTGGTAATTTAAAGCAATTTCTAGGACTTTTAAATTAATGACATCCATATATGCCATTAATTAGTATATATTCTCTCTTTTTTTAGTTGTTTAAAAAATAAGAAGACTTTCTGCCCTTTATCTGGCTCCTTCTCCAAAACCAACTCCACCAAAAATTAATAAAAGATTGTGAACAGTAATTTTGAATCCACTTTCTATATCTAATGTGCCATTATCTTTGGAAATTTTGTTAGAAAACTTTATGCTTTTGCAGCAGTAATTACTTATAATAAAACTCATATATATTAGATATAATTATAAATATAATTTATATATAAAATTATGTATATATATCTTAGATACAATTATATATATATGACTGAATGATTATACTCTTCTCATTTTTCAGGCTGTTATATTTTTCCTTTTATACATGCTCAGTTAATTACTGATGGCAGTTTTGGAATATTATTCTAATTCTACAGTTATATTTTATATCTTATGAAAAAACTTTACATATCCAATACTTGTTCTCCACCTACTCTCAGGTTGTATTAACAGAGTTTTGCCACCAATTGCTTTTTACATGCCATATGATGGGAAATTCTCTTTGTTATGTCAGGTTACATGCCCCTCCTCTTCTTTAATTTTTACTATTTATCTTGTAGATAGGCTAACATTGTATACAGATGAAGGTAAACAAAAACAAGTAATACTTCTTTTTTTTAATGATTAATTGACTTTACCCTACCTCAAATTACATCACAGCAAACTGAATTGACCAGAATTATACTGGGAATGAAATTATATTCTACCACTTTATACATTATTACAGATTCTTAGTGATAGATACGGGAATTAGAAAAATAATGCAGTCTGAGGAAAAGAATGGCCAAGCATTACCTTAATTTCCCCTAACAATGTTTTCCTGATGTTGGTCATGCTGGCAGCTCCCACCTTCCCCAGCATTGTCTTTTTAATGCTAATCATGCTGGCAGCCCTTACCTTCCCCAGCTCTGTCTCTTTGATGCTACTCACACCTTCCCCTACAAATGTCTTCCTGAGGCTAATCCAGGAAGAAGAGGACACCAAACTGAAGTGATAAATTGATTATTTTAATTGGCAAACAACCCCAAATTCCTAAATGCCCACCAAAACTTAAGAGCCTATATAAACCCAGTCCTATCTTTTGTCAGGGGTCTCATTTTCCACCGGTCTCATTTTTCACAGGTCTCATTTTCCATCAGGAATATGGGTCCACCACCTCCACAGATAAATCCTGCTCCCGAATAAAGCCTCCCATGACTTGCATAGTTTGCTGTCACCATGATTGTCATCTTTTTGCCCTTACACTCAGTATGTAGCTAAACTTGTTCCTCATATATCTGCAGCTATATCATCCCCTCATTTTGATACATTATCTTTATTTTTAACACTTTAAACATTTTACAGCATTGTATATATCCTCTTTATTACTTACATACAACCAAATCAAAATTCCTGGACCTTTGGAAGGTAATACTCATGCAAATGCAGCTGTGAAATATTTTTATTTTATATTTTCAGATGCTGTAAAAATCTCATGGATTATATTGTTATCAAAATACCAACTCACTAATAAAGATGTTTTTCATTTTTTTCCCAACAGGCTTATGCTATTATTAATAACTTTTCACAATACACCTTTCTAAGCCCCTACTTGGGAATCTGTAAATCCACAAGGCCTACATTCTAATGCACTTTGGCAAATGGACATTACCCATTTCCTCCTTTTTATTCTTATATCTCTCTCCATATTTTCACCAATATTTATTCTGGATTTGTTCACACTACTGCTCATAGATCTAAAATTCTATCCAAAAGCCAATATCCTACAATAATTCTTATAATTGGAGAAGTCTTCAATATGCCAAATCTTCCAATGCTATAATGTTACTTACACTCACTCTTGCTATAAATGCAAATGACACTTGTACTGAGATTTAAAACTGTATATGCAAATGTATCTATTTGAGACAGTTCTCATTTAGCTATACCAAAATGGAGTTCATTGTTTATGGATATGGTCATATCCCTTTACCATCAAAATAGTTATTTTCTTATGGAGCATATACCTTAAATTATATACCTGCTAATATTTCTCATGACATGCATTTTTGTCTCAGCCTATTCAAAGTGTTTCTGCCATACTCACAGAATTTAATAGGCCACCATTCTGCAAAATGTATCCATAAAAAACTATACCCCTTCATGGAAACTGATAATTTAGTAAGCCTTCTCTCTAAGACAATATTTCAGGTTTTGACAAGTTTCTCCAGTAGAATTTCCTAGGTTGGCTGTCTGGGCTTAAAACAAAATATATCAATCATACATCTATGTCAATTAACATGTTAAATAAAAATCAAAAACAACGTCATTAAGCCATTCTTGACAATTGGACCACAATTATTCATTATTATTACATCATAAATGCTTTCATGTACTTAATAATGGGTGATGCTTAAATTAAGTGATAATAGTAACTCCAGTTCAAAAGAGTTACATTATTTTAAAAACATCATTAAGAAGATACAGCAGAATGATTTAGATTTATTAGATTAGCTGACTATGGTTACCAAATTTTACTTGAATTAATTATTCATAGATGGATGTTTACTAATACTGGGATTGTTATGTTTTGCTAGTTGTTGTCAATGTCTTTCCTAATTTTTTCCTCCACCAATTTTAAAGAGAAAACAAATATTATCTATCCAAAGGCAATACCAGAGAGAGAGAGAGAGAGAGAGTTGTAAGAATTCTGTCTATGGGAATATAAAGTACAGAGAGTCTGCTCTGGTTCTTGAGAGTGGTGAAAGAGAATGGGAAGGCAGTGGCTGAGAGTGTAGCCATGAATGACTTTATGGATATGACATGCTCAATACCTGGAAAGGTTTCTGTGCAAAGGTGCAGGATACCTAGCTGCTGTGGTAATGCCCTCCATGCAGAAGCTCTGTGATAGAGTCTTATCAACTTTGAAATTGTTCTCAGAAACTTGGCTCCTGGAAACAATAAAACTTAATTGTTAGAGAAACACAATATTTCATCAAGTTATACTGCTTCTAAACCTTCCCACATAACATTAATTTTAAACAAAAAGTTTTCTTGAAAGCTAAAAAGCTCCTAAATTTGCATGTTGCAACTTAGTATGTAGCTGAGAAATAAACTGCAGAATGTTGCTGTAACCTTCCTAATGATACAAGGAACAGTAATGTTCTAGTAATGCCAGTGACCTAAGATAACCTATTGATATAAATAATGCTAGTGGCTTGGACAATCAGCTAATTTGGCTCTGCAACTAGCCTCTGTTTTTCCTTTGATTTCTTTACAATATATAATGTAGGTCATGGTGAGTATTTAGGGCACAGAAGATACATAGGCCATAGAGGCTACACAGATTATAGGGTCTATGCAGGATGGAGACAATTTCCAGATCACAGCATCTTACATAAATATTTAGGTAACTTGGATCTAGGAAGTTGTGCAGGTGATAATATTTATGAAGAATGAATAAAATACTAAGGTTAGAGAATAATTAACTTATAGAAGAAATGAACATCATGGGGCTTCTCAGGTAATAGAATATACGCAGGTAATAAAGTCACTTATATGCTCAGGTCACTTAAGTTACTCTGGCATAGAGAATACATAGTTCATAAGGACTATACATGCAATCAAGTTCATAGTGATCAAAATGCCATTTAGTTTATAATACATACTGTATTCACATCATAGAAGTTTTAAGGCAATAGAGGATATTCAGACCATAGAATCTATTCAGATCATAGCCGCTGCTCAAAGCTTAAATCTATGCAAAGTATAGAGGCTACTAAAATCACAGAATCTAATAAAGATTCAGAGAATATTTGGGCCTTAGTATCTGCAAAATTTACAAGGTATGCAGGCTATAAGAGTCTATTCTGGCCACAGAAGTTAGGTCAGCCAAAGAATATACTCAGGTCTTACATATTGCAGAGATAATAGAGGTCACAATATGACAGAGTCACAGAGAATATAAAACAAATTTCATAGAGGCTACTCAGGTAGTATAATTTACACATGGTATAGAACTTAAGCAAGCCATAGAACTACTCAGGTTCTTTAGGCTACTCAGCCTACAAAAGGTTATACAAGTCATACTATCTACCCAGTTCATTGAGTCTACTGAGGTCTTCAAAACTACTTTAAGCCATAGAAGCTATGCAGATCATTGAGGTTGTACAGGTAATGGAGACTATTTAGACAATAAGGCTTTGCAAGCCCTAGAAGTTATGGTAGGTAATACAGATTGAGCTTTTCAAAGAGGTCACTCAGTTCATGGAGGCCTCTCAGGTCATAAGTAGTATGCAGGCAATAGAGGCTTCTCCAGCCATGAATGCTCCACTTTCGTAGGGTATAGTTAAGTTTTAGGGGATATGCAGGTAATAGAGGTCCCTTAGGTAATAAAATTAAATAGGACCAAACAAGCTATAAACTTAACTACTAAGTTTATTTAGGTGTTATACAGGTTGTTGGGACTACTCTTGTCACAGGGGCTACTAGTTTATAGAAGATGTACAGGCCAGAGAAAATATATATTGGTCACAGAAACTCTTGAATTATAGGTAATATTAAGGACATTTATATTACTCAGTCCATAGAAGGAACAAAGAATAAATATTCAATATTCTATAGAAACTACTGAGGCAATTTAAGATTACCTCCATCTATAAAATCTGCACCGGACATAGAGGTTACTCAGGCCACAGATGCTGCATAGGTCATAGAAGTTATTAAGGTCATGTAGACTATTTAAACTGAGGAGGTTTCACAAGTCATATAGGCCACAGAGATATAAAGCTTTTGCAGGTCAAAGATGTTATGCATATTATAGAGATTACTCAGGTCACTAGAAATTACTGAGGTCATATATGCTACTTAGGTCATAAAGCATACAGAGATCATATAGCCTATGGAGGTCATTTAGGCTGCTGATGCCATAAAGGCTACATATATCATAAATAGTATACAGAACATACTGGCTACAGAGTTTATAAACACTAAAAAGATTATTTAGGCTGTTCAATCTCTAAAGGTTACAGATGACATTACAGCTATGCAGGAGATTGTGGCTACTCAGGCCAGAGACATTATGCAGTTTTGGAAGACTCAAAATCACAGAGGTTTCACTGGCCATAAAAGCTACTGAGGACACATAGTCTGTTTTGGTAGTAGAAGGTGAGGAGAAATTAAAGTTACTAGGTCCACACAGGCTACACAGATCATAGGAAATACTAAACTAATTTTGCTACTAAGTTAATTAAAGACACTAAGATCCTAAGTGCTAAGCTACTTGTCAAAAAAACTTCTATGCTACAAAGCTATGTAGACCATAGATGCTACTCAATTGATAGAAGTTACATGGATCATAGAATATAAGCATTTCAGAGATGCATCTTACTCTGGAAGTTACCCAGCCCAAAGAAGATACTTGGACCTTATTCAGTAGGTTACATGGCCTGCTTAGGATGCAGAGCAGTCAGAGCTCAAAGTGCTTATGGAGCTCATAAAGGTCCTTGAATTTGCAATAGTTATAGACACAGATAGTACTCAAGCTATAGAGGCTATGTAGTTTATAGAATCTATTTCATCTATAGATACTACATAGGTAATAGAATTTCAGAGACCATAGAGGATACACTTGTCACAAAGTCTACTCAGGCCATAGAGACTGCAAATCACAGAAGACTTGGTAGGCCATGGAGGATACCCAAGCCAATAGGCTATGTAGGTCATACAGGCTATACAGGTCATAGAGGTTTTGCTGATCATATAAACTTCTCCATTCATAAAGGCCACTCAGATCATAGAGTATATGCAAGTATTCCATGAAATCCATTAAATAAATACTGAGAGGTTCAAAGAAACTATTCAGGCCATAGAGGCTAAATAGATCATAGAAAGTACTCAATTTTTACAGACTTCTCAGGCTATTGAGACTTGGCATGGCACAGAGGTTAATATGGTACATGGTCAAAAAGTGAATTCATAAAACAGAGCCTATTCAGGTAATTAAAGACATACAGTTTATATAAGTTACAAAGGTCACTAAGGATACTCAGGCAATAGTAAATTTTTTATGTCAGAAGGCCTACACAGGCATTCTGAGAGTTATTAGAGTTTACACAAGCACTGAGGTGACAGTTGCCATAAAATCTACTCAGGTTATAGGCTACATAGAGAGTAGAGGCACTATATATCATAGAGTGAATTAAAAAATTATGGAGTTTACAGATGCCAAAGAATCTATGAACTTCATAAGTGCTACTCAGGATATGCTGCCTATAAAGAACATAGGGACAACTAAGGTCTTTTATGATATTCAGAATATAAAAAATCACAGGTCATAGAGCTTACAAAGGTCAAAATATCTACTCTGACATACAGCTACACAGGTCATAGTGGCTATTTTAGGTCATAGAAGTTCTAATAGTAATAGAGGCTACTCAGGTCATTCATAGTAAGCAGGCAATAAAATTTACTCAAGACCTAGAAAAAAAATATATATATATCCTTAGCTAAAATAATGTAACTTATAGAGGCTATTTAAATCAGAAAGGCTTCTTAAGCCATCAAGTCTACTTAGGTCATAGAAGCTCTAGAGATCATAGATGCTACGCTAGTTATAGAGGATAAGGAGGACATAGAATATTCATTTCATATATGCTACATGGGTCTTAGAAGTAACTCAGGTCATAGATATTATGTCTTTGAAAGTACAAAATTTCTGTTTGCTACTAGGCTTGCAGAGACTATTCAGTTCTCATAGATATAAAGTTAATCATGACCTACTGAAGGCTACTAAAGTCATATTGGCTTCACAGAATATAAAGACTGTGCAGGTCATATAGACTGTGCATATCACAGAGTCTACCTAAGTTATGGAGACTATGTAAGTAATAAAGACTACACCGATTATAGTGACTAAGTTCATTTAGCTACTTTTGCTGCAGGGCCCCATAGATCACTTATGTTACTCATGCCTTAAAGGCTATGCAAATCAAATGTTAAACTGGATATAGAGAGTTATATGTCACAAAGGTGACATTCTACAGATGCTACTAAGTTGATAGAGTTTACACAGTCATAAAAACTATATGGGATAAAAATAATGCACTCAGAACATATAGGTAACTCAGAATAAAGAGCCAAAAGAGTGCCAGACAGGCACTGGCAGACTTAGGGGTACAGAGTTTATAGAAGCTTCTAATGTCATAAAAAGAGCTGTACAAAAACAGACTACTGAATTCATTGAAGCTATATAGATGTTACAGGCTACTCATCCTATAAAAGTTATAAATGTAATAGAGATGACAAATGAAGTCCACAGATTATTTAATCAGTGCAAATCATAAATATATCAGAGATTATAGAACCTATGTTGGTCATAGTGGTTGCTCAAACGCATGGATACACAGGTCACAGAGGTTATTGATGTCATAGCTGTTATAAGATTTGTCTACTAGAACCATAGAGGTACAGGTTTTTTAGACCACAAAGGTCATATAGCCTAATCATATAATTGAGGCTGCTAAGGTTGTTTAGATAAATCAATATCAAGAACAGGTCACAGAAGTGACTCAGGTCATAGAGGCTGCATAGACATTCAGGCTAAGTGGGATGTACTGATTACTCAGTTCATTGAGGATACTGAAGACATAAAAACTATGCAGTTCTTAAAGATATTACAAGCCATCAAGGCTATATAGGTCACAAAGTCTATGCATATCTTTAAAGAAACACAGGCTGCAAATGTTTTACAGGTCATAGAATTTATTAATATGTAGACATTCTCAGGCCATGAAAACTATGTAGGTCATTGGTCTTATAGACTATTCATGACATAAAGAATAGCAAATATTAATGCTCACATAGACCTGTAAGATATGCTTGTCATAGTTGTTATGTAGTATTTAAAGTTTATTTAGGTCATAGGGGCTACTAATTGTGTTTATGCTACTCAGGTCATAAATTATACACAGATCATAGAGATTCATAAAGCTCTAGATAAGTTACTTGTCATAGGGCTATTCAGTTTATGTAAGATAATCAGTAATAAAGACTATTCAATTTATATAATTTTTTTCATAGGGACCACACATTTGTAATGGTTAATAAGTCATATTTGCTACTCAGGCCATAGAGGTACTTGGGTCATAGTTGCTCCTGATCCTCAGTCCAAAAACCTAAAAAATTCACAGAGCATACACACACAATAGAGGTTTTTCTCATAGTTACTATGCAGTTTATATGTGCCACTTGGGTCATGAAAGCTATGCAGATTCAAGGGTATGCTAAGGATATTTGAAATGCTCATATGATAGAGACCACACACATTATAGAGGCTACTAAAACATAGCAGTTATACACATAATAGATATTTTATAGATCACAGATGATATGAAGGTTAGAAACTACTAATCTCATTTATGTACTCAGAACTTTATGTCTAAGCATGTCATACAGGTTATACATGTTATAGAGGATTACTGGTTATTAAACTACACAATTCATTGTGACTGCTGAGGTCATAGCATATATATAAGATATTTAGTCTACTCAGAACATAAAGGTAGCTCAGGTTATTGTGGTTGTGCAGGCCATTGAAGCTAATCAGACCACAAAGGCTATGAAGGTCATATAGGCTACACAGGCTTGAGAGGCTAAAAAAATCATAGATCACATACTGGTTATAGAGAATAAGCAGTTTACTTGGGATACTCAGGTTACAGAGACTATGCAGGGAAGAGTTTTCTGATGATATTGATGCTTTAAAGGCCATGAGCCTAATCAAGCTTACAGTTTATAGAAGCTACAATTCATAGTATACAGAGTTCAGAAGAGCAACTGAGGTCTTAGAAATCTGCACAGATTATTGAGGCAACACAAATGTGAATTATAAATGATACTCAGTCCATGAAATTATGAATGTCATAGAGGATGGATACTTGCCAGACATTGTCTCTTCCATTTCCACCTGCCACAGAAAAAAAATGCTGGATTTATAAAGCTACTCCACTATTTCCTTTGAAATATATAGAAAATGGCAATGTGACATTTTTCTCTTAGGAAAAAAATCACATTTGGTATCACATCTGTGTTTTCCAAACAGACCCTTGGAAGATTTTAATTATGGTGCTCTGGAAGAGATTCTTATATTTTTCAATAAATTTACATTTTATCCTTATGAGAATATAATACTGAGGGCAATCATATTTTGGAGGTCTCTTAGTAGGAAGTAGTTACCTGTTCAATTTCAGGTTTTTTTTTTGTTGTTGTTGTTGTTGTTTTCTACTAGCATTACATTTATATAGTAGCTAAAAATTTTTTTCTCAGCATTTGTTAGGCTTTTTAACTTCAGTTATTTTACAACATTTAATTGGAAAAGGACAACCTTAACAGTTGAAACAAAAACCCAGTGGAAATCTGTGAACATTATTCATTGAGTCTACAGGCTCACATGGTAAGTAATATTAATAGTGAGCAGCATACTTAGCTCTAATAATTTCATTTTTCTTATATCTAAATTTTGAAAAAGTACTCATAATTAACTAAATTTGCAAAAGCAGAATAAGATGTGACATGAAATTCCTGATATAAACAAAATATGTGACAAAATGCAGTTTTTGATATTTTTTTACATAATTACCATTATTCCTGGGTCAAATAAATGTTTATTTGTAAAGGAAACAAAACAAGACACAGATACATGTGCAGTGTCATAGAAGAGCTTTTCATCTGAGGTGCTAAATTTATTTATAAGAGTAAGTTACCTTAGGGCACTGGCATCATTAGTATATTATTGCTCATTTATAGAATCTTCAATGTCATGCTGCTTATTTCTCAGTTACATCTACCAGTTCAATATGTAATGTTAGGAGATTTGTATAGCTCTCAAGAAAGTTCATTGTTTGAATTTACTATCTGATGAGCAGGTCCAGAAGCAGCAGAGCTTGGTGAAATATTGCAGATATCTAGCCAGTAAATTCCTTCATTCTCAAGAGCTATGTGCCTGTGATCAAGGTTGAGGCTGATAAAGCTCCAGCACAGATCCTCTTCATTGAGGGAATTGCTATAGCAGCTCAGCATTGTATGGTTTTACATAGAGATTGTATGGGTTCCCCCAGCCAGGTATCGGTCTCCCCCTCGACCAGCAGGGAGGAGGGGTTCCCCAGAAGCGGTAAAGAGAACAGTAAAGCCGCCTGGCACTAATTCACCACGCAGGAGCCAGGGAGTTCTGTCTCAAGCAGGCACTGTTTATTAAAGGGAGATTACAAGCTTACATAGGGGAGAGGATCCAATGGTATTTTGTTTCTAAACTAAGAATGAGGAAGTGGGCTGTCCATGTGTAGCAGTAGAGAGGCACTTAGCTAGGGGATCATGCATTGTCCAGGAGCATGGAAATAGAGGTCAGCCAATAGGGGCAAGGTGATGTGGCTCTCTCAGGGTGGTGTGATCTGCCTCAGGCTGGTTGCTCGGTGCCATCTTGTGGCAAGCCTCCCCCACATTTCCCCCTTTTTGTTTTGTAATAAGCAGAGTGAGTCATACTTGAGTGTGTGCCTGTCTTAGGTTGTCCCCATCTTCCAGAGGATCTTACCCATCATTGACTACCACATTACCATTTCAGGTCCCACTTGCTTAGGGGTCATCCAGTTGGAATGCCCCAGGGGAGGGTTCCTTTCCTTCCTGAGAGAGTTTCTCATAGCAAGGACTGGCCATCATCACCCGGTATTGGCATTTTGTGACCATCAATTGTATGATCTTGACTGTAGTTTTGACAAATGCCACCAGCTTATTTACAATAATAGGACTGAGGGTCAGGGCTAATAACATGAGGACCAGGGGTCCAGATAGAGCAGAGATTAGGGTAGTTAGGCAGGGAGACTGATTAAACCAGGATTCATACCAGGTATCTTGCAATTCTCTTTTCCATTTTCTTTTTGTAAGTTATTCCCTTAGTTTAGCCATGGAGTCCCTTATGGTCACAGTATGGTCAGCATAAAAGCAGCATAAAAACAGGCCCCCCTGTTGCAGAAACAATAGGTCAAGTCCATGTCGATTTTGTAGGACCACCTCCAATAGACTTTTCCAGGAGGCTAATGGTTTGTTCAATACATTCCAAGTCCTCATCAACAGCATCCTGGAGGGACATAAGGCCTTACTGCTGGGTAACTAAAGAGGCAATGCCAGTGCCAGTCCTGGATATTCCCAGCCCAAACAGGGCAGAAACAGTCAGAGCTGTAAGAGGTTCTCTCTTTGGTCTCTGTGGGAGTCCCTTGTCCCAATGAGAGAAGACATAATCTTCATCATGGTAGATAATGCGAGGCAGGACAGCAACTAAATGAAGAATTCTTGAGATTGATTAAACACCTGGCATGACATGTGGGGAGTTAAACCGGTCTCAGAGGAAACCCACTAACCCCCTCCATTAAGATACAACCAACATTGGGAGCCCTCTCCGGAGCAAGGGGAACCAAAAATGCTGGCACTTAGGCTCTGTGTGTGGGGTGGTATGATCTCTATGCAGATGCCTTGGCCACTGAACTGGGTTAGGGTTAATCCAGTTTTCTTATTCATCCCGGTTTTGGGGGTATTTTTGGATGAATTGAAGGAGATGTTCATGCCTATTGCTTCATAAAATGGGGGGTTAACATCATAGCACAGCCAACAGGTCTCAGTGAGGCTAGGGTATGACCCATTGAGGGTATCATACATGGCAGAAATAACATCCCATAGGGAGTTGGAGGATCTTCTCAATGGACCTTGGAAAGGGGCTATGGAAGCTGCGGTCACAGAGGAGTTACCCTGGGAGGTTAAGAAATTGGAAGAATCCAAGGGACTGGGACCTTGGGGAGGGGGCAAGGACTTTATTTGGCCCCATGGCTTGTGTTATGATTGTAATTTTTCATCTGATCCCAAAGAGGAGCTCATCATCGTATCCAGTCTGGTAAAGTTGCAGCCCCCAAGAAACACCTCCTCTATCCCAACCTACTGTGGCCTGGCCCTGGGTCATAAAATTAATTTGAACCAGATTACAATAGTTTCCTTGAGCCCAGTAGTTTTGATCATTTTTAGGAAACTTACATGTGGGGGACACTTTTCGGGAGACTCAAATAAAATCATTAGGCTTCTTTTTCCAGTGCACTGTACCTGTAGTTTTGCAGCCCCGAGCTGTACAGTAGGATTCTGGATCACTGCAGCCTCACTGGTTTTTTTTTGTGTCCAGAGCACACATAAAGTGATAGTTTTTGAAGACCCTGTATGCCCTTCTTAAGGGCACAATTAGTAACTAGTTCCACTTTTGAAGGATATCCATCCATTTACCATCTGCTAATTTACATAAATCTGTGGCAAACATAGGGAACCAGGTGCCCTTAGGATGGATACCTGAGACACTAGTCACAGCACTGCCAGTGATTGGGTTATATATTTCCCAGGTGATGTTATAGGGCTAATGGGGGTTGTTGTTACTTCCCAGAGCAAACCTCAAAAGGGTTGGTAGGAGAATTAGTCCATACATGATCAAAAAGGGGTCGTAGTATTGAAGATATGGAATGCAGCTTAAGCGCAGGGTTCCACAATGAAGGTGATCAGGAAAATGATAAGTAGTCCCACACAGGCCAGGCAAAGGGTCCAGGATAATTCAGGCATTCCTGTAGGAAAAAAAAAATTCTTCAAGAGAGAGGCTTTCTCTTGGGCGAGGGTTATTAGATGGGTTATATTTAAAATTTCTTGCTGGCACTCATATAGGTTGTTTTTCTCCACAAGAAAATACACAACCAAATCCTTGCCCAGAACTTATGAGTGGGTCTGGGCCTCTCCTGTCACCTGTCAGGAGATCTTTCCACTGAATTTCGATGGCGACATATGGTGCTTGTTGTGAACAATGTTTCTGAAATGGTCCTTTGAAAAATTTAAAATATTTAGTGTAAGTAATACCAGACTTAGTTGGGTATGGGGGTCTGTTTTCCTCTCCCCCTTTTTTGAAATTGATCTTTAAATGATGGCTTGACTTTGAGGGTTAAAAGGAATTTCAGTAGTATATTTAATATATCAGGAGTCACACCAGTTTTTAGATTTTTGTGAAATAAATGTTGGTCCATTATCTGTTTTTAAAGACCAGCATACTCCCATAATATTAATAGCCATCAAAAAAACTGTAATAACATGTTTGGTGGTTTGTCCAGCTTGAGCCAAGGCAAATGTAAAAGAGGAGTATGTGTCTATAGTCACATGGACATATTTTTGATTGTCTTTTAATTTATATAAGTAAACTATAAAGATTTTGAATGTTGGATGTAATTTTAGAGGCAGCAGCCAAGGCGAAGTGTTTCCAATACAAAGGACCGTTTTTTTTGTCAAAGGCATACCACAGGAGTTCTATGATTATAAACAATAGTTTTCAGGTCCAGTGTAGGATCATATCTAGTTAAATTAACTTTGGGTAAAGACTTGTTAATTTTATATTCTTTTATCACTTACTCGAAACCTTCTTTAACACTTACTTTTCATCCTTTTGTTTCTTTTACCATATGAAGACTTTCTTATATAGAAACACATCTTTTTTCCTTCCACTAAGTACCATATTTAGAATATTTAATTCCATTCTATTTACACCCCAAAACAATCCTTGTAAATTTTTGAATTTAGGAAAATTAATTCATATTAATGATAAGAAATAGTTTGTTATTTATAGTACTTTAAATGAAACAGTGGAAACCTTTAGGCCTTTATGTGTAGAACCCAGAACACAAAGAAAGGATAAGTAACTCAAATTTCAAAATCAAATTAAGCAAGCCTACACTGTGTACGTAAATCAGTTGTACAGCTTAAAGGCTGTCCCCTTTAAGCATTGATGGCAGCAGCTCCATCCAGGAGCAGGGATGTCTGAAACACAGAGAATCATAAAGGTAGGTTTACAACTAACAAGGTTCTGGCAGTAGCAATACAGAGGCAGGTAGCAAGTCAATGATTTACATGGCTCAACATCCTAGATAGGGAGTGAACTCAGGTTCCAGCATGAGGGCACCACTTAGATTTTAAGGAGGGCAATTACCTAATAAAAACATGGTCCAAGGAAGTAAAACACGAAAATAACCCTTTATGACCTCTTGTTGAATTGGCTTTCAATCTTAAGATAGAATTAGGCTGTGTTAGACAATTATATTTATTTACCATTTATGAAAACACAATGTTTAAGTATATAGAATTATATCTGTTGGGCTTTAAATTAAGTAATTTTATTTTAGTGATGACAAAGCCATTTTAAATACTTCATTGAGCAACAAATTTATGAAACCCACATTTATATAGCTTGTCCCATATGTTAAGTTTAATCTATTTACCTTTAACTCAGGCTATCCATAAAAACCATGTTTAGTTAACATTTTTAAGTCATTGTTTGTTACTGAAGGAAGTCCTACAAGGAATGATAATTAATTACAGTTTAAGTAATTTATAGAGAACAACATTTTTTATTGTTCAACTACCTGGAAAGAAAAACATGTTTGGTAGTGATTTTAAAGACGTTATTGATTCTATTTGTTTACCCAATTTAAATTGAACCTTTTGAATCACATGAATCAAAAGTATTTGGATCCATTTTTTAAAATTTAGTTTATGAGTGTCCATATACTAGATTTGATACACAAACACATTTAAATAATACACAAGATGAAACACATATAGATACCAAAGACATGTAAACATCTAATGAAAAATAGAAGCTTCTTGAATTAAATGTATACCTTGTAAATTGGTCTCTGAGCAAAGTAAAGTGTAAAAAAAATTTTTATAGTTGGATAAAATATATCTGATCAGAAATCTCAAATTCAGTGCACAGAGGCAGAATCAGGAACTTAAAAAAATATATAGAATTTAAAACCCAAGTGTCCTGGAAAAAATGACATAGGTGTTAATTGTTTCAATAAAGTAACAGAGAAAAAAGGAGAGAGAGAGAGAAGAGGGGGGAGAGAAACCTCAAGTTAATTTGAATATATCTCCCTTTACTTTCTTTTTTTCTTTGGTTTCAAACCCCTATCAGGTGTTTTCTAGCATTGTAAAATCCAATTCTTTCTGGCCAAAAGGACTGTTATCTGTCTGGGGCTTTTTAACCCTTTTTCCCCAGTTGGCATTTAGGCCAGGTTTGGGTATAAAATTTTATAAAATATGATCTCCCATGACTTTTGAGAAAGGAGGCTAGCCAAATTTGAATTAACTTAAGTTGTACTTTAGTTTAATAATAAAACCTAGAGCAATGCTCTTTAATAGTATCAAAGAGTTCTGGGAGCTGGCTTTTGGGAACCTTCATGAATAAAGCTTATTGTTATAAATACAAGGTCCTCTAGGGAACACATCCTGCATTTGTGGTTACTGTATCAATTTAGTTTCATTTGTCCCTAAGTTAGCTTTATCTTTAGGAGCTGACAAACATAAGCACACCAGCATCCTGTTACATTTTGTTTTTTATATTTTAACAGAATTAAGAAATTGACCTCCTCTCTGCAGTGTGTTTTTTGTTTCTTGAGTCAAAAATTTTTAATTGTCCCCAAGTCAGGGGAGCAGCCAAAGGCGGATATAGCAGTTGGAGGTCCGGCTTTGGGTCGGTGGGGATGTGGGCCTTCTGAGTTCATCTCCAGCCTGTGTAGTAGAGGCAATCTCAAAGGGATCCTGTAGTTTTTTATTTTCTCCTGAGTCAGAGGGACGCTGATCACATTCCCCTACAAATTCCTCTCACTAGGAGTGTGCACCAAGGGTGGAAGAACTAGAAGCGGAGCCCCCTCTCTTAGATTTTGCTGGTGTTTCAGGTAAAAAACAGCCCTTGAGAGTCATGATGGTAGCATAAACCCCTATAAGGAGGTTATCCCCCAGTTAAATTTTCTTCCTGCACGCCAGTTGCTCTACTCTATTCCAAATGCCCCAGGTGAAGATGTTGGTGGTGGAAAGCCAAGGGGCGGCACAATTAAAGGTCTCCCAGACCATTTTGGCCTGAGAATCTGAAACTTTTGATCCTCTGGTCTTTAACATGTATCTCAGCATCTTAAGTGCTGGGTCATTTCTCCTTGAAGAAGATTGCCCCATCTTTTCAGAGATGCTTTACCTTGTTCATCCTCAATTAACTCAGTTTGCTAGCTATGTACAGGTCAGGTCCCTGTGAAGTTTTGGGGTACCTCGGGTCCTCGTATGCCTCACATGGGACACCAGATGTTGGAGTTCCCTCAGCCAAGTATCTGTCTCCCCCTTGATCAGCAGGGAAGAGGGATTCCCCTGAAGCCCCTGACAAATGCGAAATGAGAATGGTAAAGCCACCCGGCATGAATCCACCATGCACAAGCTGGGGAGTTCTGTCTCAAGCAGGAACTGTTTATTAAGTGGAGGTTACAAGCTTATATAGGGGAGGGGATCCAGTGGTATTTTATTTCTAAACTAAGAATGAGGAAGTGGGCTGTCCATGTGTAGCAGTATAGAGGCACTTAGCTAGAGGATCATGCATTGTCCACGAGCATGGAAATAGAGGTCAGCCAATAGGAGCAAGGTGATGTGGCTCTCTCAGGGTGGTGTGATCTGCCTCAGGCTGATTGCTCGGCACCATCTTGTGGCAAGCCTCCCCCACAGAGATATGTCTAGTCACTGGGTATCCCATAATTTGTACAATAATCTTCCCAGAAGAGAAGCATCTTATACGTTTGCATAGGACTTGCTAGATACCAAGGATACCACAGTCATAAAGTCATCATAGACCTCAAATCTAAACACAGAATCTTTGTATTTATTTAAATATATATAATTTTGACCAAATGTGTTTTTTGTACACTGAATCCCATGTGACTTTTGAGACTCAAACTAAAGGATTACAAGTTCAAAACCAGACTCAGCAAATTAGAGAAGCCCTAAGCAACTTAATGGGACATGTCTATAATTAAAGAATAAAAAGAACTTGTGGTAGTTGATGTAGCTCAGTTGTAGAGCCCACCTGAGATCAATCCCTGGTGCCAAAAATGAACAAATAAACAAACAAAACATTTGCCCTTTGTTTCATCTTATAAAAAAAAATCTATAGATTGAAAAACAAAAATTAATTTTGAAGAAAAGTATACATGTTACTGGAAAATATTACACAGGATATCTGAAGTGCATAAATATATAATAAAAAGTACACTGAACTTATGTGGAACTTTCTCAGAATAATAATATTGCATATTAAATAATATGACTAAGACTATACAAAAGTAAAACACAGAATTAGAGGTGATATTTGTGTTACCCTTTTCTAGTAAAGGGTTTTTAGCAAAGAATATATGAGGCAGTATGTACTCGTGAGGAAAAAAAATAACAACCAAAAAAAAAAAAAAAAGAATGATCAAGAGTTTTTAAAAAGGATATACATGTCTCCTATTTCCTGAGAATACAGAAAACAAAAGTTCTCTGTTTACTTGCCTCTGTGTCAGTGAGGGACTTTCAAATTACTACTGTTTTGTTTTTGTTTTTGTTTTTCTTTTTGAGATGTCCCTCTTTGATTCCTGAATGACTTCTGTCTTCCATGGATTTTCTTTGACTAGTGGACACTATCAGAGCACTTATATGGCAGGATATCATGATTTATCCAGTGATTATCTTGCAGAGGGGGAACACATCCTGTGTCCATGAATTTATGTGTATATCACTGAGATGCTGGATCTCCTGTGTCAAAATTTTTATCACCTCCAAACTCTGGGACATGTCCTTCTCCTGACTTGATGTTGGGAATACAAGGCAAAACTTAACTTCAGTCAGTTCCTTGGAAAGTAGTAGTTTTCAGAGAAGAATCTTGTCTTGATGTTTAGAAAAACAAGTAGAATGAGATCTAAGTGCTTTTGCCTCAGGCTTTGTTCTCTCCTGTAGGCTGCCAAGGACTCCAAGAACTGGGCACTTCCCTGTGGGCCTCTCCCTTCCTCTATGAGAAAGTTTTTGGCCTCAAACCAAATTTCTATGTGGCCTCAGGAAAAGTAGTTTTTCTATTTGGGGAGGACTGTGTTAATCACATCTAGGAGTGGCCATGATTGGCATGTAGGCAGGAAGAAAACACTAAATTGGATGGAGGGGACCTTCCTTCTGAGCTTTCCAGGAAGTTAGTGCTTGGTTTAATTGATGTCTCACATATATATGAAGCACCTACCATTCTCAAGCACTTAGATAATAATTTAGGAAGAATTCAGACAAGTGTCTGAGCACTCTTGAGCTTTCATTATTGTTTGGAAGGTAGTCAAGCCCACCAGGCATCTAGGCAGAAGAGGGGCACAGGATGTTAATGGAGACAACTTCATGGCCTTCTCTAGGTATGAAAACTGTTATCTAGATTTTGAGGAGGCACATACTCAAGAGATATGGGTGATTTTTGGTCCAAAAGGAAGGGATCCTGACTCCAGTGGAGTCACTAGGGCACTTTTGTAGAGAGTGGCTGGGCAAAACACAGGTCCTTCCCTTGTATGATTTTCAGGAGAGGTCTGAGTTGTAGTGTTTTTTTTCTGTAGAATAAAAACCAAAATCTGTGATTGCATTCTAGGTACTGAATGAAGTGAAGAGTGGTGTATGCCTCAGTGTTGGGCCCTGTGAACATGCATTCCCAAGAAATCCAATTCCAGGTACAATTGTCTACACTTTTCTATATTGTGACAAGTCAGCAGGTGAAGGAGATGTTGCACCCACAAGATTGATTAACTTGCCTTCTACATGTGATGTATTGGTCACTCTTTAGGAAGTGTACCATATCAGAGCCCTTGGGATGTTTTAGCT
Organism: Xerus rutilus; assembly: GCA_028644305.1. Classification (NCBI taxonomy): domain Eukaryota; kingdom Metazoa; phylum Chordata; class Mammalia; order Rodentia; family Sciuridae; genus Xerus; species Xerus rutilus. Next base: position 2,646,284 of record JAQQSJ010000020.1, read on the forward strand.
AAAATATAGGCCCAGCCCCTCATGGATTCCTGCCTCACTACAAACTCCATAGTGCATTTTGCTTCATCATTGGAAATTGACTATACCTTTTCCACAGATTTTGTGGGTTCCTGAAACATCTTAAAGATTCTCAGCATCTTTTCTGTTGTTTACCGTGCCTTAATAAAAGGATACCTTCCATATTTAAAGATTCCTTACACAGATTTGTAGAACACAAATACCCATGAACATAAAAATCTTTTTGCTAGTTTGCCAAAAAAACTGCACTGTTTCCCCTAGGATTTGGCATGTGGCCCCAACCCAGCAAAGCCTCATGTCATGCATCTAATGGAAACTAATCTGGGAAGATGTGATATTTTAGTATTATGGGCTGGGCAATTCTCAGAGGAAGAGTTCTTCTCTTAATTTGGGAAGACCCAAAGAAAGGCAATTATGCTGGTTGTATTTTTTTTCTGCAACCAACACCTCTAACAACAACATCAATTTCAGGCAGTAAAACACCAGAGGCAGGTCAATAATCTTTCAGGTCAGTACCCAATTCATTTTTGCTGGAATGTTTTCCATTGCCCTATATAATATCCCCTATGACACTCCTCTCATTGTGATTTCCTGGGCATTAGAGAGTACCAGATCATTGTGATCTCCTGAGCATTAGAGAGTACCAGATCTCAAACCATGTTTTTTTTTCTTTCCTCTAAAATTGTCAATTTTTTGTAGTGATATATGTCTTTATTACATATGATGGCTTTGTAATCTTTTGAGTAATAAAATTTTATATTGACTTTTGTGAATTTGAATGCTTAATGTATTCACCAAGTTGTGCTACCAACAGCATTGTATAGCTGTAGATGGAGCTCTCACTAGAGCACATAGGTCTGTGGGGTTGACACATACAGGTCATAATGGAGGAGGTGAGAGTGAGACCCCCTATTTATGGAGCAGAAGTGACTGCCTAAAGGTTGGGGAACTCCATCCATTATAGGCAATGGAGAACACATATTTTTATTATTAAATGAGTGTTCAATGAAAATTTTGTTGTGGCCAGTGGGATCTGGCATGTCCATTCCCTGAGACAATGCCCCTATAATCATAGACCTAGGAAATAAAATCAGACAAAACAGGTGTCTTTGAAATTTTTATCTCATTTTGTCCACTGTTTTGTGTGTTAAATGTGACAAAATTTATCTCCTTGAATGGCATAAAAAATGACATTTAATGTGATGGCATGTGGAAATTCTCTGACACCCTGAGACTAAAGCTTTCTCCCGATGGCATTGACACAATGATAATAATATATGAGCCAATGTTCAGAAGACATTTGAATCCATTAAAGATGGTTGAACAGTCATTGTTAAATTTAATTCTTTTTTTAGTTTTTTTTTTCAATTGTGTGGATTGAACCTGCAATATATTACCACTGACTTGCTTCCACAACAATGTATGTGTGTTTGTTTTCAGAGGATATCATTAATTTGCTAAGTCTGTCTTCAATTTGAGATCTTTCTGCCTCAATTCCTCAGGATGCTGAATTTAGAGGTTTTGCCAACCAGCCCAACTATATGAATCTTCTTACAGAACTGTTACAATGGTCCAAAATGTTTAAGTGGAAACTCTAGATGATGAAGCCCTTATCAAAGGAATTTGCATAGAGTAGATCTAGAGATTGTTTTGCAAACAAAATTACTAAAGTCACTATGTAAAAGAGATCCACTTCAGGACCCAGGTTTGCATAGCCACAATAAGACACACTATAGCACTTGTCATACTTAAAGTTCTAGATGAGTTTTACACTTTGCTCAGGGAGTGCTGTTGTAGGCTGGGCTATCTTGGTATAATGGTACTCTTTTTGGATGCCTAGTACGTGAGGATGTCCCACCAGAGATCACCCTGGCATGTGTCCTGAAATAAAAGAAAGAAAAAAAAATCTTACATATAATAACTTAGAGACAGACATCAGCATGGAGAATGATGGATGTCACAGATATAAAGAGGTGAGGTGCAGATTGTGTGTAGTCACCTAGGTAGGTTGAGTAACATTGAAACTCAGTTGAGAACCACTCTACCACACAGGGGAAATAGACAGATTTCCAGGATAAAAACTTTATTTAGACAAAGCTGAGTCTTCCCAGAAAAGAAAGTAGAGTTAGCAGATGCAAGAATCCTTTTTAGTAATTTTTTGTTGTCTGGTGATATCAGCGGCAACCTCATTGCTCTCTGTTTCCTTGTGGAAACTGTCTGCCCATGTAAGTTACTGCTCTGAAAGCTATGTGAAGCATTCAGAAATGGATGCACAAAAATGTGCACTCCTTGCCATTTCTGGAGTTCCCAGATCTCTGCCTGATGCCACATAAACTTTTTTTACAAATCTCTAAAATTCTAGCAGTTTTTACAAATTTCTAAAATCTCTGCCTTGGGGCTATGGTGCCTGGAAGAAATAAGACATCCTATGACTCAAAGTCTGATGTGGTATCCCATGACAATTGCTGGGTGTTTTTTTCTTAGAAAGCAGACACTAATACATATCTACATAGAGAAAATTGAGCTACAGGTCATGGGCACCAGGATGCTTTGGTGTTTTAGTTTGGTACTTATTGTGTTCAAACATTGGGTCAGTTCAAAATCTCACAGTATACCATTGGCAGATCTATTTCAAAGAGAGGCTACCTCTGAAAATCAGTTTCTACAAACTTTTAGCTGTGCAGAGTTGGAATCATGGCCAAAGCAGGAGTTGAATATTCCTCTTTCACTGTATGACTAAGGTCATTGTAGAGTTTCATGTCATTTTTTGTACATGGCCTTATGTTTTGTCATCTCTGTGTTAATATGTTACAGACAAATGACTACAGAATTAGTGTTTCTCATGGAGTACATGTATGTATGGATATGTACACCTGATGAAAACTCAAAAGGAGATGTTAAAAAATGCCTAAGGAACATGTTTGGAAGATATGGAGGCCTTGTGAGGCACTATGACTTGTTTAGGGTTACACGCATAATCAGAAAGAGGAGATGGTTCTGAAACAAGCTCTTTTTCCACAAATCAGGTGGAGCTTGTTATACTTGGGCTTGTCTTCAAAACTGATCCTGGCTGTCTTGTTGTACCTATGTCTACTTGTGAATATGTCAAGAAAATATGAGACCAGGATGCATCATTCCAAGCGTTCTTAGAACCATTTAGTGTGAGAAAGAGATTCAAGAAAAATTTCTTCAAGAAAATGACCTCATTTTTTTGACAACAAAACATAGAACTTTGAACTCTAATAGCTACTCACAAACATTTCTCAATCCTGTACAGTATTTTTATTTATTTTGAGATAACTAGTCCAGAGACTTGAAAACTGTGGTCTAGCAGTCTGTGAATTTTTACATATGATTAGAGTAGGGGCATTTTATAAGTATGCAGGCAAGGGTTTAGCATTGGATTATAACTACTCTTGATTTTATCCAAGTAGTCAAGGTTTGAGACAGGACAGAACATTGCAGGTGTTAGTAGAATAGTAATAGTAATAGTAATAGTAATAGGTGTTACTAATAGTAGAATCCACCATTAATATTTCTATTTGGATAGCCCAGACACTAGCAAAGTGTTTATGTGTGTATGTGTGTGTGTGTGTCTGTGTGTGTGTATGTATCTTTTGCACCCTAAAACTATGCAGGGACATGCTTTTGTGATCTTTTCACTTTAATGTATGGCATTGACTCACTTTTCAAATGACAACTGTTTTAATGTTAAAATTTCACTCTTTGGTAAGCCATCATAGGGATAAAATTACCAAGATTTATTCATGGAAGTGTTCAAGCCTTGTGAAAATCTTCACAGCACTTTTCCTACTGGAGCTTGTAAATGGAGTGCTGTTATTCTGCAAAAGGAGAACACTTTCTATGTACATAAATTATTGTATCTCTACAAAAATTTGGTCTGCATATGGCAGGTGTTAGAGCTGATGGGTAAAAAGCATGTAATACCTCCAAGCCCTGGGAGATGACCATTTCCTGAATTGGAGGTTGTAAATATAGGACATCACTGAACTTTCAACACTTCTGTGGAAATTAGGGTTTTCAGAGGAGAATCCTGCCTGGATGTTTAGAAAACCAAGTAGTATGAGACCTAGGATTATTTGCTAATGGCTTGGTCCTGTGGGGCAGGCTGCCAATGGCTCTTGTTTTTCCTATGGGCCTGTACCCTCACTGTAAAGACTAGATGACCAGAAGGAGATGAATTAAAGCCACTTGGCAACTATTTATTGGAATATACGCTCTTGGGCCGAATTCTCCCGTACATCAGAATATGTCCGGGAGAAATGTCACTGGGGCTCTGGTGTAGAGAGAATTTCAAAAGGCCCAGTCAGGAAGGGGAGGGCTTGGGGGCAGAAAAAGAAGGCCAGTGTCCTTCCTGGATAAGTCAGGAAAAACCCACTGATTGACAGGAAGTGTGCCTACTGGTGACATCAGAGTCTGGCTAGCAGCTCCGTTTTGTAGATGCCCTGATCCTGGACCCTGATCCAACCTAACATCCCAGCCTTTTTGATGATATAGGACTTTAGATTCAGTCTGGCTACTTTGTGCGGGATTGGGGGTGTCGAGCGGGGGAGATGCCTCGGGTGTTGGTCAGGCAGGGAGGCAGACTCAGGGGTGTGGGAGCCTCTGGTTGTCAGTCATGTTGCTTGCATGTAGAAGCATCACCTGTGGGTAGGAACAGAGGCTTGGGAGAGATGACTGATTAGCAGAAAAAGAAGGGGACTGCTGAGAAATTTTGAGTTTGGTGGGAGTCCAGCATGATGGGAGTCCAAGGCTGGTCTATTCTGTAGTGAAATTTGTTCAAGTTTTTAAGTAGTGGTTACTGCATAATCAAGTCCCCTTGCCCTAGCCCAGAGGCAGTGAATGGGGGCCAAGGAGAGTGCTTTTTGCCCTAGAAAGGGAGGTGGTAACAAGTCATGGTTATCTGCCTTATTGTACAGTTAATTGAGGAACATCAATGAGAATTACAATTATGATTCAAACCTACATAGAGGAACAGTCCAAAATGTAGGAAGTATAAGGGTTGAGAATTTGTCCCCATAACAAGGCTGGAAAGGACAAAGCATGTGAGCATAGTACTTAGTTTTTAATGTCACAGATGTCTATCTTTAAACTATTTTAAATGCCCAGGAACAGCTGTGTTCTTGGTTTTGCTAGGTGTTTAAGATGAAGCAAGCCAAATTGACTTTTGTTCTTACCTATTGTTAAGAGTCACCTTTTGATCTACTGGGAGGCATCCTTGAGGAACTTAAGAGCAGCTTGTTAGATCTGCTAGTGCCATCTGCATTAGGATAGGTCGAAGTCTGGTGCTGACCATGTGGCTTCCCTGGGAAGCATGAGGGAGAGTTCCCTTTTTGTGTTCCCTTTTCCTGTTCATTGTATGACATTTGATTGACTCTTTAATTCTCTAATGTTCTCATAAATCTCCCTGATCAGGAGTTCCTGCAGCCCAGAGGTGTAGAGCACTTTAGAGAAGTTTCTTCATTCCTTGGATTTAGATTGACTCAGAGGGCAAGAACTAAATACTGGTTTTCTTGACCCTTTAATTTAATTTTAGTTTTTAAGTCTTAATCTTAAACACTCAGCAAGCTAAGGGAACTGGGCTTTAAGTTTAGGTGGTGGCTGATTTATCTTAAAATAATCTGGGTTGATTATTCTTGAAGTAGTACCTCTGTAAAACATTAACAGGCAATAGCTAGAGTTTAAGAAATATATAAAATAAAATTAACAACAGTAAAAACATGTTTAGCTTGTGTATAGCCTTTTCAAATTTTGGCTGAGTTACATATTATATCTCTGTTTGAGGTTATAATGATGCTTACAACAAAATTGATCCTTTGAACATATCTTTAAATGAACTGGAATCTGGCCTACATGGATCTACTAGTTCTATTTTTATATTAAATATATTCATTTCTTTTAGATACACAAGCTTTAAAATAGAAGGTTTTAAAAGAGCATTATACCAAGCTGATGTTCTCCAAACTGAACTTGCATGGCTGAAGTAGGGATTACTTCTATGGTCAGTGACTTTTTGCACAGATAAACAATGCATATCCCAGTGAGTCTGAGCCTTCTAATGATGGACCCTGGAGTGTGTGACTGAATATGTGGGAAGACAAATCTGTGCTGATGCCACTGGCATATGTTATTTAGTCCCAAAACATATAATACTACCATCAGCTGGAGTACACTAGTCTGGGAAAATATTTTTTTGGGGAAGAAGGAGAAGTTGGCCCTTTAGAGTCAATGTTCTAGTGTTATTTGGGACAGATCCAGAAAAATGCAGTCATGTTGGTGATGTTTCCTCATGTAGCTTTAGCACCACTTTAAGTGATAGAAATACATTAAGTAGAATTCGCTCAGTTTACCCTCTTACATTTTGGGTAGCATAGTTTCAAATTTCCTGTGATGGAGGGACAAGAGTGATCAAAACTGGATGAGTATACAGATTTATCCCCCAGTACCCATACAGGGAGAGATTGAACCACCAGTGGCCACTGTGAACCTCTAGGAAAATGAGTCAGCTCAGCTACCACTAAGCAAGCCATAAAATATTGAACATTATATTCCAGTTCATACAGAGAGTAATCCAGCTGTAATCACATCCTTCCAAAGAAAGACAACTTTTCTAACAACAACATAAATTTTAAGCACCAGAACACAAGAGGTCAAGAGTATATCAGACATGCACCCTTTCTCTACTGCTGCAAAGTTTTTCTACCTCTTTATTTCTATACTCTTATTTGGCAACTCTCACATTATGTGCTCTAGAATATTACTTAGTGAAAAGTTCCTCAACATATCTATTCTTTCCCTTTTTTTAATTGTGTACTTTTTGTAATGACATTTTTTTTTATTTTTAAGGATAACATTTGTAAAAATTGTTAATAATAAACATTTAGTCTTCATAAAATGATCAATCCATTCAACAGCCTTTGCCACCATCATGTATTATATCTGCCAATGGAGCCCAAAGAAGAGACTATCATTCCTGTGAGGGAGGATATACACAGAACATTGTGAAAGAGATGAGACAGAGACCTTTCTGTATGGGGCAGACATGAAAACTTTAAAGTTGTTGAGGCTTCCAACCCAAGATATTTTTTCTGGTTTTCCTGGAGCAATGCTCTTGACGATAATGTACCTGGGACATAGAATCAGACAGAACAGGGATCTTTGAAAATTTGGCCTCATTTAAGCTTTCTGTTTCTATCTGTGAAATTAATCAGCATACTTTCTGTGGGTGATATAATTAGATGTGATATCAATGGAGCTCCTCTGACAACCCTGAGTCTAAGGCTATATTCACACACCATTGACATCATTGAAAGACAAAATGCAGACATTAATTTTAGAAGTCAATAATCAGGAGACATTTTATCACTTCAAGGTTTTTAAACCATTATGGCTAAATTAAATTGAATTTTTATATTTTCCAGTAATGTGGAATGAACCCAAGTTTTATTACACTAGGTTTCTTCCATACTTTTTTGTTGATTTTGAGATAATACCAAATCATTTGTGTAGACTGGATTTAAACATAAGATTTTTATGCCTCAATCTTTCAGGATGCTAAAATAACAGGTGTGTGCCACCAGGCCAAGCTACGTGATCTTCCTACAGAATTGCTAAAGTGATCCACTAAGTTTGAGTGGGGACTCTAGGTGATGAAACCCTCATCTAAGAAACTTACATATATTCTATTTGGAAACTATTCTAAAAACAAACAAACAAAACTCTAAAGTTACCATGTACATTTAGGACCAGGCTTTGAATATTCACAATGAAACAGACTCTGGAACTTGTCAGGCTCAAAGCTCTATGTGAGGTGTACCTAGCTTATAGAGAGATAGTGTAAACTGGACTCATTCTTGGTATAATGCAGCTGTTTTATGCCAAGCAAGTGAGTTTGCTCCAACAGATATTACATTAACATCTGACTGCAAAAATACATATATATATATATATATATATCAAAAATTATACAGCCCTAGAGAAAGGTGACAACATTCATGACAGTGGATATCACTTGTATGAGAATGTGGTATGCAGATTGCATGCAGTCATATAGGTAAATGCACTGTAAGTGGGAATTGTATTGAAGGATAAATACCCTGCAACACTGGGTGAGGAGACAGGCTCCTTTTACTCCTTTTACTCTTACCAAGAGGAAGAGTAAAACTAGGCCAACCTAGGTCTGCCCAGCAAAGAGAACAGAGTGGGTAGAGGCAAGAATTCATGGCAGCAATTTTTCTGTTGTCTGGTGATATTGACAGTAACCACATTGCCTGTTTACCTAAGGAAACTCAGTATGTCCATGTGAGTTACTACACTGAGATCTTCAAAATGTGGATGAAATGATCATCCTAATTACATTGAGGTAAAAACAGGTATTTTCAATGCTCCCACTCTGACACACAGAGGGAAAAAGTCAGTATATGAACCCAAGCCTGTGAAAATTTATAGGTTTCACAATTTGAGTGGTACACTCTGAATGCCTTCGGTTGGAACTCTTGCTCTGCACCTTGATAATTTTTTTCTCCTAGTGCCTACAAAAAAGCCACATCTGCCAAGAGATGATTTTGTTATCATCATGGAAGAGGAGAGAGCCAAGGATAAGCCTTTCTCACACCAAGTCATAGCCATGACTTCTGGGTGCATCCTCAGGTTTGGTATATTATACTCTGAAAACCTCTCTCTGCTATGACTTAAATTCAGAGAATATTTTCCCATTCTTTGCAAAATTTAGTTGTGACAAACTCCTATACAAAGTTATTTCCACCTTCTCTACAATGCAATTGTAGAATCTCTGGGGTTATAGTTATAAGATGCAATATCCTAAGTTCACCTATTATATTGGCATAATGCCCTAACTGTGGCTCCTGAGACACATAAATTGCCCATATTGTGGTCTGTGGCTCTCACATTTTTTTCTCATTCTTATCTCTTTTACTCACATAATACACACTATAGCCTCTGCCCCTCACATTTTACTCTCCTGTGAACTCTGACACTTACATAATGCTGTGGCCTTGTCAGTCACATAATATCACTTAATGAATTTCTGATACCTAATATAATCATCATGGAATGTGACACTCACATAATACCTCCAGTGTGACCTCTGTGACTTGTATTATACCCTTTCTGTGACCTCTAACATACATAATATCCTCAATATGCCTCTGACATTGACATTAATATCCTCATTCTGATTTGATGTACATAATATTCTCACTGTGGCTTCAGACACTGACATAATATTTTCACTTGTCCTCTGACATTTTTACAATATTATCAATATGTACTGTGACATTCACATAATATCCTCACTATGGTCTCTGTCATGCATATATTACTCTAAGTGTAATCTTTAGTTCTCATGTGATACCTCCTGTGACATCTGACACATAATACCTTCACAATGGCTTGTGACACTGACATCATATTCCTATTCTTACATTTAACATGCCCTAAGTACCTTCACTGTGGCCATGGACTTTCAAATAATATCCACATTTTTACATAACACACTCACATATTATCTCACTGTCTTCACACAATAACTACTGTGTAAGCTTTGACACATAATACCCTAATTTTGGCTTCTGATATTATACTGCATATGGCATGTGGCATACTTCAACAGTCACAATATATTCTTACATGGTTTCTAACACCCATATGATATCCTGTCACCTCTGATACTCTCATACTGCACTCACTATGACTTCTGACACTCACATAAACACCTGATTGTGACCTCTGACAGTCAAGTAATATTTCTACTTGGCTTTTGACACATCCATGATATCAACTTGTGGCCTTTGATATTCACATACTTTTACTATGACCCTCGACACTCACATAATATTTTCCCTTGGTTTCTGACACTGACATACATTTTAGCCACCTTTGAAACTCACACAATAACTTCACAGTTGCCTTTAACACTGATATTATACCTTCACTATTGTTCTGACACTCATATAATACCCACAATATGGCCTCTGACACTATATAATATTTTAATGTGGCCTGTGACACAAACAATATGCTCACTTAGCCTGTTGCATTTATATAATATTCTCAATATGGCCACTAACACTGACATAATGTCCTCACTGTGGCCACTGACACATAATACCCTCCTATGGCCTCTCACATTCACATAAAATCCTCACTTTGCCTTGACCCTCACAATATATACATTCATGGACAATGACAATTATATAATACCATCATAGTGGTCACTAAAACTGACATAATATCTTCATATGGTCTATTACTCTTATATAATATTCTCTATAGGGCCTCTGAAACTTTTATCATATTTGTACTTGGGCCTGACAAATATGTCACTGACAAAAACCATCAGTGTGAACTGAGACACTCAACCTAATACCCTCAGTGTGACCTCAGATACTCACTTAATTACCTCAATTCAGATTCTGACACTCACATAATATCCCAAATTGGCCTGTGACCATGACATAATATCTTAAAAACAACCTCTGAAACTTAGTAACTCACTGTGACCTCTGACACTCATATAATGCCCTTAACTGTGACCTCTGATAATCACTTAATACCCTCACTCTTACCTCTGAAAATCACATAATATCCTCACTTGCCTTCTTATACTGATATAATATTCTCTTTGACCTCTAACATGCATATATTACCATCACTATTGCTCTAAAAATCAAATAAAATCCTCACTGTGGACTCTGACACATAACATAATAAGTGTGACCTCAGACACTCATATAATGTCCTTACTGTGGCCTCTGACACTGACATGTTACATTCACTATGGGCTATTACATTTATATAATATCCACACTCTTGCTACTGAAAGTCACAAAATACCCTCACTGTGGCCTGTGACCCTCAATGTGACCACAGAAACTCACATAATACACTCTTGTGGCTGCTGACACAAAATATATTTACTATTACCTCTGACACTTACATAATATTCTCAATTGGCCTCTGAAATTTGCATAATACCCACACTTAATAATACACTCACTAATACCCTCAGTGTGGCCTCTGACACTTACATAATATCCTGATTTAGATATCTGACACTCAATTTAAATTCTCATTATTGCTCCTGGCACATATCATCAATGGGGCCCCTGATACTCAATACACTCATTGATACCTCTGGTGCTTACAAAATGCTATCATGGTGGCCTCTGACACTCACAAAAATCACACATTTTGGCCTGTGACACTCATAATACCTTTACTGTATCCTCTGATAATTGTATTATATTCTCACTTTTGGATTGACAGTGGCAATTATCTTCCTCTGGCCTCTGACTCTCATACTATATTCTCACAGTGGCCTCTGACACTAATATAATACCCTCACTGTTGGCTGTGACACTGATATAATATCCTCACCATGGAGTGTGAAACTACTGAATGGAGTCTGAAACTACTAAATATTTTAACTTGACTTCTGGAACTAACCTAATATACTATGACATAGATTCTCATGGAATATGCTCACTATACCTTCTGACTCTGGCATAAAATCCTCACTTGTCGTCTTATATTTATTTAATAACCTCAATATTGACTCTGAAACTCATGGGATATTCTCAATTTGGCCTGTAACACATAATTTCTTAACTGTGGCTTGTGACTATCACATAATATCTTTACTTATCTGTTATCACTCACATAATATCCTAACTGTGACCTCTGACACTCATATCCTATTCTCAGTGTAACTGCAGTCACATAATAGCCTCATGGGACCTCTGGCTTAATATCAACTTTATGGTCTCTGACCCTTATATACTATTCTCACTTGGGCTTCTGACACTCACCTAATACATTCACTGTGAATTTTGACAATCACATAATATATTTACTATCCTTCTTGCACTCTGGGATTCACAAAATATTTTCACTGAGATCTTTACCACTCCCATAATATTCTCACCTTGCCTTTGACACAGACATAACATCTTCTCAGTGACCTCTGACACTCCAGTAATACCTGAATTCAAGTCATACCTCTGATATCTAGAGTCAAATGTATCCTCAATTGGACCTCTGTTCATTAAATAATATTCTCATTCTGATTTTGACACTCACATGGTACCCTCCCTGTGGCCTCTGACGCTCAGACAATATCTGCATTGTCATATAGGTCATTCATATAATACCTTCATTATGACTACTGACACTCACATAATACATCACTCTATCTTCTGACACTCACATAATAATTTCTATGTGGCCAAGGGAATTCACATAATACCCTGACTTTGGCCTATGGCATTCAAAAAATGTTCTCACTTGACCACTTGCACTGACATCATATCCTCATTCTTATTTCTGACACATTAAACTCTTACTGTGACCTCTGTCACTGTCATAATGATTTATTATAACCACTGAAACCCATGTAATAACCATCAGTGTGAATGCAGAAAATTACATAATAACCTCACTCTGACAATTGACACTCATATAATATCATCACTGGGACCTACATCTTTCACAAAATTTTCTACTGTGGCCCATTACACACTCATAATATCTTTATATGGCCTCTGTCACTCACAAAATATTCTTAGTGTGACCTCGGACACTAATCAAATATCCTCTTTCTGATCTCTGACACTCAAATAATACCCTCAGTGGGGCTTCTGAAACTCTCACAATCTATTCATGTGGCCTGTTAAACTGTCATAATATACCCACTGAGATCTTTAACACTTGTATAGTAACTACACTGTGACATAATATTCCAATAATCCCCTCAGAGTCCCCTCTGACACACATAATATCTTTACTGTAACTTGGGCACTTATAAAATATTCTCACTGTGATCTCTGACATTTATATAATATCTGCACTGTGTTCTCTGTATCTCACAGAATATTCTTAATGTAGCTTTTGACATTCACATAATATCTGTAATGTGAGCTCCACCACTAACATAATACCCTTATGTGGCCACTACACTCACACAGTAATTTTACAGTGTCCTCTCATACTGAAATACCACCATAATTCGACCTCTGATCCTCAAACCATACCTCATTGTAGCCTCTGACATTCACAAAATATCCTCACCTTGACCTTTGATCCTAATTTAAATCCTCACTTGACCACTGACACAAACATATTATCCTCATTCTGACCCTCTACACTGACAAATACTAAATTTCAACACTGACACATGCAATAAACCTTAATGTGGCTACTGATGTTCAAATTTTATACTCATTGTAGCCTCTGACACTCACAAAATATCCTTAACTTGGCTTCTGACACTCATACAATATCCTTACTGGTGTCACTGACACTTGCATTATACATTCACTGTATAACTCACTCTAACACTCATATTTTTGTCACCTCTGCCACTCACATCATACCCTCAATATGACCTCTGTCATTCACACAATAAACTCAGTGTGATCTATCATAGACAAATTATATCCCTGCTTGACCTGTATCAATCACATAAAAATCTCATTGTGACCTCTAGTACTATTCTCACTTTGGCCTATGATACATCATATCCTCACTCTTATCTGACACTAACATAATACATACACTCTGACCACTTACACTCAAATAATATATTCCTATAGCCTCTGTTACTCACAAAACATGCAGTGTGACCTCTGACACACAAAAAATATTCTGTGACCCCTGAAACTATCCTAACACCTCATTATGGCATGTGACACTCATATAATATTCTTCTTATGACTCTCATACTCACATAATTGTGGGACATTCCAGGCCACCTGGAAGCTCAGTGGAACATATGGGGACAGTCTGGCTGAAAAAGCCACAGAAGGACTTCCAGAGACAAGCTTCAAGAGTCAAGTCTGTTGTATTATTAACAAACAGAGGCTTAAATAGGGAAGAAGTTGGCAAGCAAAAGTAGGAATAAGAGACCAATCATATTAAGTCAGATTTGCTTAGTAACAATCAAGGGGCAGTGAAGTTAATTGCTCACTCTTGAGGAACATGGAGGTGGAAACACCTGGAGTTGCAACTCTAGGGCTTATGCAGAACAGGCAAGGAAGTGTCAGTGTGTCAACCACAAGAATACTCAAGTGGAGAATGTAGTATTCTAAGTCTCTGGTGCCTCCCATGTAAGCAACATAGGCTGCAGCCTGTTAGGTTGGTTTAAGCTAGCTAAGGAAAACAGAACACCAAGAAGCCCAATGCATGAGAGAGCAATCAATCAAACACCAGCAGGGAGAGAGTGAGGATAATTTATGACTACCATCAATTATGCAGTCCCCTGGCCAATCCCAGGAGCACATGAGACTACGAAACACCTTCCTTTCCTGTCCCAAGCCCCTCTTCCTGCCCTAAGCTTCCGTTTCCTGTCTTAAGCCCTCTTTTTTTACCCCAAACCCATAAAACTTTCAAGCAAGCTGAGCCTGCATGCAATTCTACCAGACCTGCTCTGTTGGATGGGGGAGTCTCACCTGGGAGTGTGTATCAATAAAGCCTTGCAATGTGGTTTTAATTGGTCTCCTTTTGGTCATCCTTATCTGAACTTGCACAGGGCCATCTTGATGAATGCATATCTCCCCCCTCTTACTGTGTTGTGAGAATCTCAGCAAGGAAAGCTGCTTTTTGTTCTGCCTTAGTAACTCTTGTATATAACTGTTTTACTATACAATAGAGCACAATGAGTGAAATAGCAATTAAGACAAATATGGTAGCATCATAGGGAAAAATATATTTATAAAACAGATTTTTTTCAGTCGATTTTTTTTTCAGAATCCTTCAAAGAGAAGGATTCTAGGATAAACATCTTTGTTGCACTGATTTTAACAATGGATCTAGTAAGATTTTTTATGGTCATAACATAGTTTGTATCCTAGGAGACCTTAATATACATTGAAAATTTTGAAAGTGAGATGTGATGTCTTCAGACACTAGCTATTGGGTAACAAAAACATGGTAAAACTCAGGATCACAAGTAAGCATTTGTATCACACAAAGTGTGTCCAGTGGTTCTTAATGAAGATCTAATTCTTGTCACCAAGTTCTCTAAGTCAGCCAAGGTGACTCAGTATTGGTTTTCTCTTCCTTGCCAGTAGTTCTTTTATTCTGAGGCTTTTCATCTCCTTGACTCGAGATTAGAGGGGTCCAAGGCCAGATGAATCTTGTGGGAATCCAGATGAGTTGTGATCTATTTTTCTGGAAAAACACAAGCAAAACCCTCAACCCATTATTAAAAGAGGGTCTGGTTCATGCCAGGTATGGTCTGGTAGGTCATTTTATTTCACCAGAGAGAGGGCAGATGGACTGGTTAAAGGAGCCCAATGTTTATGAGCTGGTGATTTATTTCTTTTTTATATATAGTATAAAAATTCAAAGTAAATAATACCTTGTTAATAAGATCATGTAGATTGGGGGAGTTTTTTTTTCCTATTCTGTTTTTAAATTGCCTCTTATAAGACTCTGTGGGCCCACTTCACAATTTCTTATTCCCCAGGATTATATGGAATACATGATATATGTTTTACATTCCAGTCAAATTAAAAAGGCTTGAAAACCTGCCCTGATGTAAGTAGGCCCATTATCTGTACTAATAGTATGAGGCACAACCATAATGGTGAAACATTAGTGGCAATGTGAAATGACTTGTTTTATCTTTTTTCCATGTTAACATGTAAATACTTTAGGCAGCCAAAGTAGGAGACATGAGTAGCATTCATTTGTCACAAGACATTGGATTTTAAAACTCTAGGATTTACCCACATAGACTTTAAAGGGCCTAAAGTTAGAAAGGTAGTACATATAGCAAATTGTCTAAATATATCTTTTCATTAAACCTTGGTAAGGGATGGGAACAGCTGGTGAATATTATGGGTAAACTGATGGAAACCAGATTGTAATTGGGTAGCCTTTTGCACAGGAGTGATAACAGTGAATACTAGAGTATGTTGGTCAGTTTTAACATTAAAACAGCAAGTGATTGATGAAGACATGTGACAATTAGGTAACATATTGACAAAAAATGATTATCTGTGGACACTTTATTGGCTGGCATATGAATATCTATGACACCAGAACAAACTGTAATAACAGTTTGTATGGCAGTTTTATATTGTATATTTCCCAGGTTTGTGGACAAATAGACCCATTTAATGATTGCTAAAGGTGGCTGCCATATGACACTAGTAGGTAGTTGGGGTATTGGGAGTATAATGCCCCAAATTTCCTTGTTATGGTCATACCACTCAGTGGAAAGGTCCTGGAGAACTATATTAATAGATTTTATTAACATTTTTTGTCTCTATCATAATTCTACTGGTAGATGAAGAGCTAGATCTCTTTTTAATAGCTCAATTAGAGGTGTTATTTGTGTGGTGGTCATTTTTAATGAGGGGAACATCCAATTTATGTGCCCCAGTAGCATTTGTAGTTCATGGAGAATCATTTTTTTAGGAATAAAAATTTGAGAAGCAGTTGGGGCAAAAGTGCCTAGTACTATGCACTGACCCAGAAATTAATAGGGTGATATTTTTTACACATTTTTAGAGGCCACCTGTAATACAATCTGTCTTAAATAGCTAATAACAAGACTAAAGGCATCATTTGATAGTTTTGAATTTCTATGGGCAATTAAGAGGTCATCCATATAATAAAGGACAGTAAGCTGTGGCCAAGTTAACAATGGAACCATTGCTTGGCAAACATATAATTGACATAGAGTAGGATTGTTTTCCATGTATTGACGTAGCATGGTCTATTCATACCGGCTAACAAGCACTATAAGATTTGGAGAAAAAATAGTCCTTGATATCTAAAATCCTAATCACATGGCCCTGTGGCAGATAGGATGCCTTGGGAATTTCAGGATGTGTCATTCCCATTTTTTTCATTATGTCATTAATGGCACACAGGTTATGTAGGAGGTGGAATTTACCTTTTTTTTCTTTAATAAATATAGGGGTATTTAAAGACCTTTGAGAAAGCTCTATATGGCCAGTTTCCAATTGTCCTTGTACCAATTTTTTAAATGTTATAGTTTTGATTTATGGATTGGCCACTGGTCCACCCAAACAGGCTCCATGCTTCATGCTGTACTCACTGAGCTTGCCAAGTTGGGGATTGCCCCTTACTCCATTTAAAGGCTATGAGGTCTTTCCTATACCTTGGGCAGAAACTAGATGGCAGTCATGGTTCAGAGTTTTTTGCATGACAGCAGCCTTTCTTCAGGTGCCCTGGCTGTTTATATTCCCAGCACCCTTGAGATAGGTATTCCTAATTATCTTTGAGGGTGATGGTCAGTGCTGATGCCAATATTGCTGCATAGTTATAGGCCACTTGTTGTCAACATTCATCACAATAAAATGTCTTTCATTTTAAAAATGTGGGCAGCTCAAGGGCAGCCCTAGCTAAGTTCTTCTAATTCTCAGGACAGTTCAAATTAATTCTGAGTGATTCAAGGACTTTCTCTGCAAAAGGGTTATGGGAGCTATCCTATTTGATAGTCTTTTTAAGTGCTTTCAGTAAATGCTGAGGTCATTTATTGTTTAAATGTGTTCCACACTTTGTCTTTTGCCCGACATAAATTGGAAAATGGTTGGAACTTGGACCACAGAGCTGGTAAGTCTGGCAGATCCTTACTTTTACTCTCCTCCACTCACAATTGCTCATCATATCAGAATACATATGTATGTATAATTTTTGGGGTACTTTACATTTCTTAGGAGCTTTGGTGTTAGAAGCTCTGCATTTGTTTTCCCTTCCCTTGCCTCTGAAGGTCTCTTATACTACTTCATCACTTCCTGGGTTGCTCTCCTTTTCTTCTCCTGTACTAGATATCATTACTTCATAAGGTTCTGAACACTTATTACCTAAGGACTGTTTAATTGCTGTGAGAACCTGGATGAAATGCAAGGAAATAATATAGCTCTGACATACTTTAGAGTGCAGGGCATTATACATAATTCAGTCCCTTATGTCTGGGACAAAAATATCTGCTGCTTTTACCAAGGGGTTAGTATCTACAACATCTCAAAACTTATATCCTTCTTTCTAATTTAGTGTGAGACTTCTAGTACTTAACAGCATCCTTAGAAGTTTTAACTGAGAATTTTTGTGGAACTTGGTAGGTTTCTAATCCCTTTCCCTTCATTTGGGGGGCCCAAACCCTCACTTACTGATTACCTCATGTCCCTGTTCTGGGTGCCAACAATGTGGGACATTCCAGGCCAGCTGAAACCCACTGGAACAAATGGGGAGAATCTGGCCAACAAATCCACAGAAGACCCTTCAGAGATAAGTTTCAAGGGTCAAGTCTGTATTTATTATTTTGCAAATAGAGGCTTATACAGGTAAGAAGTTGCCAGGCAGAAGTAGGATCTAAGGACCAATCACATTAGGTCAGACTTGCATAGGAAAAACCAAGAGGCAGTGAAATTAACTGCTCAGTATTAAGGAGCAGGGATGTGGAAACACCTGGAGGTGAAACTATAGGGCTTACAGAACAGGCAGAGAAGTGGTCAGTTTGCCAACAACAAGAATAGTGAAGTGAAAAACTCAGTGTGCTAAGTCTCTGGTGCCTCTTACATAAGCAACATTTTACATGAGGAAAATATGTGATTGTCATCCAATAAAATAAAATGAGTGTGAGAGGTAATAGTAAGTAACATATGTGTCACAGGCCCCATTGTGTGTCAGGATCAAGAGAGAAGGTATCATGTGAGTATCTGAAGCCCCTTTGACATTCAAAATCATGTGTGTCATAGGCCAAAGTTAGGTTTTGTTTGTTTGTTGTGTGTTTTTTTTTTTCAGACATCAAATATAGTATGTGAGTTTCAGTGGTAAAAGTGAGAGTATTTTGTGAATTTCAGTGGCCAAAATAGGGTATTAGCTGAGTGACTGTTGTCACAATGAGGGTATTTTATGAGTGCCACATGCCACAGAAAGAGTGTTATGTGAGTTTCAGATGCAATTGTGTGGGTATTTTCTAAGTGTGAGAGCCTTCAGTGAAGAAATTATGTCAGTATTAGAGGAAAAAATGAGGACATTATGACAGTATCAGAGGCAAAGTGAGGATATATTGTGAATGCCAGAGGCCAAAGTGAAAGAATTTTGTGAGGAACAAATGTCACAGTGAAGATATATTGTGAGTGTAAGAGGTCACCAATAGGACATTATTTGAATGTTGAAGGTCATGTAAAAATATTATGTATATATCAGGCTCACAATGATGATATTTTGTGAGTGTCATATGCCATAGTGAGATTATGAAGTGAGTCTCCAAGACACCAGTGAGAATATTATAGAAGTGTCTGCAGCCACATTAGGGTATTATATGAGTGTCAAACTTCACAGTGATTAAATTATGTGAGTGACAATGGTTACAGTGTTGTAATTGAGAGTAACAGAGATCACAATGAGGATAATATTTTAATGTCACAGGCCACAGTAGGGTATTAGGTGAAAGCCAGAGGTCACAGTAATAATATTCTGTGTCAGATTTTAAGTCATAATATTATGCCTGTGTCAGAAGACAACTGAAAATATCATGTTTATGTCAGAGATCAGAGACAGGGTATGAGTGTCATAGGTAAGAGTGAGGGCATTATGTGAGTGTCAGAGGTCAAAATGAGGATATCATATCAGTGTTGGATGTTATATGAGGATAATATGTGAGTATCAGAAACACAGTGAGTATACTCTGTGAGTTTTGCCTGCCATTGTGAACTATAAGATGAGTATCAGAGACTCCATTGTGGATAGTATGTGAATGCCAGAGGCCCTTATTAATATATTATGTCAGAGTCTACAGTGATGTTATTATGTGACTGTCAGAGGTTACAGTAAGAATCTTATGTGAATGTCATAGATCACACTGAGGGTATTAGATAAATTTAGATAAATTTCAGTGAAAATATTCCTTGAGTGTCACATGTAAGATAAGTATATTATGCCAATGTCTAAATCCAATTTAGGATATTATGTCTGTTTCAGAGATCAGAGTGACAGTATATGTCAGAGGTAGACCTTAATGTGGTAAATAATGAGTATGCTAAGTCAATGTCAGAGGCCATGTGAGGATATTATGTATCAGAGTTACAGTGAGTATACTGTGTGAGTGTAGCATGCTGTAGTGAGGTATAAGATGAATATCAGAGGTTTTAGTGCAGATATTATGTTCATGTCAGAGGCCACTGTGAAGATATTATGTGAGTGACAGAGTCTACAGTGAGGTTATTATGTGAGTGTCAGAGATCACAGTAAGGGTGTTATTTGAGTGTCATATACCACAGTAAGAATATTATGTTAATGTTAAAAGTCATAGTGAAGATATTTTGTTAGTGACAGATGACATGTAATGATATGGTGAGGATATATTATGATTATCTGAGTTTATACTGAGCATATTATATGAGTTACACAAGTCACAGTGATATTATGTCAGCATCAGAGGCCAAGTAAGAATATAACATGAGTTTGAGAGGTCAAATAGTATAATATGTGAGTGTAAGAGGTCACATTGAAGTTATCATATGAATGCCAGATATCAGTTCTATGAATTATGTCATCACCAGAGGCCAGAGTAAGGATATTTTGTGAGTGACAGAGGTCATATTGAGCATAATACATGAGTATCAGAGGCCATGTGAGGGAATTATATGAGTGTCTTGGTCACAGTGAGTGAATTATATAGTATCAGAGGCAAGTGCAAATATTATGTTAGTGTCCAAGACCAGAGTGAGGGTATTATATGAGTGACATACGAAACAGTTGGGTATTATGTGAGTGAAAGAAATCACAGTGAAGACATTGTAAAATTATCAGAGGTCACAGTGAATGTTTTATCTGAGTGTCAAAGGTCACAGAGGTTATACTATATTCATTTAAGAGGCTAAGAAAATATTATGGGAGTGGCATATGGAATTCTGGGGATATTTTGTAAATTCCAGAAAACAAAGTAGAGGTATTATGTAATTATCAAAAGCCACAGTGAAAGTATTAAGTATGTGTCAGAAGCCACAGTGAGAATATTTATTTAAAGTTCAGAGGGCACAATGTTGATATTATGTGTTAAAGGTTATATGAATGTATCAGGTGAATGTCTGAGGTCACACTGAGTTTATGATATGTGTAAGTTGTTGCAGTGAGTATATTTTATAAGTGTCAGAGGCCAGAACAGGAAATTGTATCAGGGAAAGTGATCACAGTGAGGGTATTAGGAGAATACCTATAGTCACACTGAAGGTATTATGTGAGTGTCACAAGCTACAGTAAAGAAATTATTTGTCAGAGGCCACATGGAGAATATCATGAGGGATAGAACCACAGTGAGAATATTATACCAGTGTCAGTGTTCAAAATGAGGTTATTATGTGAGTAACAAAGGTCAGCCTGATGGTATTACGTGAGTATGAAAGGCTACAGCAAGTTTATCATGTTTCAGTGGTTACTGTGCAGTTATTTTATGCCAGAGGTCACAGTGAGGGTATTATGTGTCAGAGGCAAATTAAGAATTTTTTTCTGTCAGAGTTTAGAATGACTGTATAATGCGAGTGTCAGAGGTAACAATGAGGTTATTATTTAAAGGCCAGTGGTCACAGTGAAGATGTTATGTCAGCATCAGAGAAAATGAAGATATTTTGTAAATGTCAAAGGCCAAAATGTGGGTATTATGTAAGTTACATAATACCCTCATAGTCTGAGGGTATTATGAGTGTAAGAGGTAACAGAAAGAACATTACGTGAAGCCAGGAGCAGTGACACAAACCTGTAATCCTAGCAATTTGGGAGGTTGAGAGAGAAGAATTGCGAGTTCACAGTCAGCCTCAACAACAGTAAGGCGAGGTGCTAAGCATCTCAGTGAGAGCCTGTCTCTACATAAAAACACAAAAAAGGGCTGGGGATGTGGCTCAGCGGTCCAGCACCCCTGAGTTCAATCTCTGATACAAAAAAAAATGTGAAAGTCAGAAATTATGAAGCTATGTGAGGATATTAGGTTACTATCAGGCTTACAGCAAAGATGAATGCCATATGCCATAATTAGGGTATTAGCTTAGTATCACAGAAACAGGTAAGGATGACCTGTTATAACCATGTCATTTTATAATGTAAGTATAAGAGATCACAGTTAGAATATTATGCCATTGTAGGAGGCCAAATGAGGATATTTTATGAATGTCAGAGGTCAAAGTGAGGGGTATCATTTGAATAACCTCATACACTACATAATACCCACACTGTGGCCTCTAACACTTACATCATATCCTCTCTCTAGGCTCTGACAGTCAGCTAGTACCTCCCTGTGGCATTTAACACTCACCCAATATCCTCCTAAGTTGGCCTCTGATAATGACATAATATCCTAAATATAACCTCTGATATTTATTTAGTAACTCACTGTAACTACTGTCCCTCATATAATACCTTCAGTCTGGCCTCACATTCATATAATACCTAAACTGTTTTCTCTGAATTTCACAAATATCCTTACTTTGGACTCTGAAGCTTGTAAAATACCTTTAGTGTGACTACTGACACATAATACCCTATTGGAGCTGATGAAATTCAAGTAATACCTTCACTGTTTCTCTGACATTTATATTAAACCCTTAATATAGTCTCTGACATGCACATAATATCTTCACAGTGACCTCTGAAATTTTTCATAATATTATCACTTAATCTCAGATATAAATATAAGAAATTTAATGTGGCCTGTAACACTCACATAATACTCTCAATGTAGTTGCTAACACAAACCTAATAACCTCACTTTGACTAACAATACTCATAAAATTTTCACTTTGGCCTCATACAATCCAATAATACTCTCCTGTGGCCTCTCAAAATCACATAATATCCTCACTTTTTCTCAGATACTCACAAAATAAACACTTGTGGTTACTGAGACCCACAAAATATTCTTATTAGGCCCATTGCATTCATATATTATTTTTATATGGCCTCTGATACTTGCACCATATTATCACTGTGGTCTAGACACTCACATATATCCTCACTGTGGCCTCTGATACTCACATAATACCCTCAGTGTAAACTCAGATACTCAATATTCTCATTGTGACCACAGTCATTTACCTAATACTCTCACTTGGCCTATAACACTGACATAATACCTTCACTGTGGGCATTCACACTCATAATACCCACACTTTTGCATATGAGTCTAACAAACACCTTCACAGTGGCATCTGAAACTCACATGATATGCTCAATACGACTGTTGACACTACCTAATATCTTCACAGAGACCTCTATCACTAACACAATATCCTCACTTGATATTTATTATTTATATAAAAATTCAATTTGACCTCTGATTTTATATGTTATTCTTGTTGACCTCTGATTTTATATGTTATTCTTGTTGTCCTGTGACTCTAACAACATAGTCTCACTTTTACCTCTAATAGGCACATAATATACTTACTACAGCCCCTGATGTTGACAAAATTTTCTAAATGTGTTGTCTCTCATTCTCATAATATATTCAAAAAGCCTCTGTTATTCACATAACCTCAATATAATCTATAACACTCACATAATACCCCCCACTGTGGCTTCTTACCCTCAAATAATCACCTCATTGTAAAAATTGAAACTGACATATGTGTCAGAAGTCACAGTGAGGGAATATGTAGTATCAGAGATCAAAGTAAGGACTTTATGTCTGTTTAACATGACACATGATATTATGAGAATGTCACAAGCTCCACTGAGAATATTATATGAGTACAATAGATCACAATGAGGATATCATGTCAGTGTCAGAGGTCACAGTGAAGGCATAATGTCTACATCAAAGATCAATGTGAGGATATTCTATGAGTGACAGAGGTCAAGTGAGGAGTGAGTTTCTTAAGCCACAATAGGATATTTTGTAAAAGTCATAGGCTCCAGTGATAATATTAAGTGTCAGAGGTCAGAATGAGGTTATTATGTGATTTTCTGAATTTACACAGTGTATTATACCTGCACGGCCTTAAAAGTTTGTGGAGCCTTAATAACCTGAATGCATTTTGTAATTTTCTTACTGTGTATGGCCAGCATAACCTCTATGGCCTGAGTAGCCTCTATGACTGGAAGAGCTTCTACAACTATAAAGTCTCCATGACTTTAGAAGGCCCTATGACTTTAGTAGTACCTAAAGCTAGTTCTGATGATGTGTGTAGCCTTTTGATCTGCATAGCATCTAAGAACTTATTATCATATACTCCCTTAACAATCTTTACCACCTATGTAGATACATGAGTAGATTAATGACCTTATTATCCTCTATGACCTCAGAAGCCAATATGTTCTTCAGAGCTTCTCTGACCTGAGTAGCCTCTAAGACTTGTATAGAATTTACATCCTGATTCATCCAAATGATGCACTTAGCACATATTACCTTATTTGCCTAAAAACCTTAGTAGATTCAATCACCCTCATAGCCTCTCTGATTTATATACCTTTCCCTACCTACAAAGTCCCTATGATCAGCATAACATTTATTAAGTGCACAGTCTGTATGACCTGTTTCAACTTTATGCCTGTACTAGAATTAATGACCTATGTAGCCTTTATTTTCTTTTTCTTTTTCTTTTCTTTTGATACTGGAGATTAAACTCAGGGGCACTCAAACACTGAGCTATATCCCCAGCCTGATTTTGTGTTTTATGTAGACACAGGGTCTCACTGAGTTGCTTAGCACCTCGCCATTGCTGAGGCTGGTTTGGACTCATGGTTCTCCTGTCTCAGCCTCCCTAAGTGCTGGGATTACAGGCTTCTGCCACCACGCCTGGCTATTTTCTTAGTAATTATGATTTGGTTATCTTCCATAACACATTTTCCCTTTGAATTATATACCCTCTTTATTTTCAATAGGTTTTAACCCTTTAGCAACTTTTGAGATGAGCATAGCTTCTCTGCACTATATATCCTCTTTTTTCCTGAATAGTCTATATCATCTGCATAGTTTGACATGTATTTTCTTTATGGTCTATGAAGTCTGTATATCCTTAATACCCTCTAAAGCCTGCATGGATTTTGTGGCTTGAGTATCCTTTATAATCATAGGCACCTCTATAATATGCATAGCCACTATCACCTATAAAATTTATGTGGCTTAAGTACAACTAATTATGTGTAGCTTCTCTAAAATGTGTACCCTATATTCCATGTGTATCCTCCATATTCTAAGTAGATTCTAAACCTGTATACATTATATATTTGCACAGAATCTATGAACTGATTAGCATTTTTTTATTTAACCTTGGTTAAGGTTTATATATTTGGTGTTCCCTCAAATCTCTTGTGTTAGTCTATAAAAGTTTTTTATTATATAAAAATATTGGTTCTCCAATCTTTAATATAGTCAGTGCATTGATCCTCTGATAAAAATTTAGTAGTTTGCAACTAAAATTAGGTCAGGTTTGGCTAGAGTGTCTGGGTTATTAGTGGAATAGCTTTGCAATATATTTTGTCCTGAGAAAAGTGGAACACCCTTTTTGCTCCTTGCTGGTGGAATGTTCCCAGGTGCATTAATTTGACATACAATTTTGACTTGATGTTTTGCTTCATCTTAGGCTCTGGGGAATGGAGCCTAAGAAACTGTAGAAACTGATCCATGTAGAAACTGATACCTTTAAAATCATAATCTCTGACACATTTTCTCCCTCTAATTTATTTGTTGGGACTTCTGGTCCCAGCAGCAAAAGGGCTGAAGAAAACAGAAATTTGTACTGAGAGTTGAGGTTGTTCCTGTGAAAAGTATGACTAAATGGCTAAGGAAAGGTTGTGGCTTTTGAAAATTTGTGGGAGAAAATTAAAAAGTTTATTGATACAAGCTGAACAATCTTTGTTATACCATAATATATATGTAATATAATAATATATAATCTTAGTTATATAGTAATAACAAATTTAGGGAGATACCTAAGACAAAAATATCTATAGAACTGTTGACTTTTAGATGTTCAGATAATTTCAAATTAGGAGGACAATTTTGGACATTTTTCTAGAAGACATTCATATTACATTGTGGCTAAAAGTTGTTTATATTTTTTTCATGCCTTTTTCTGAGGCTGAATTTAAATGCGATCCACTTCATCTGGAAGGAAAATTTTCTAGGTAGTATAGTATTAAAGTGGTGGTTTGGATATTGCTGTTGGGTTTTGGTCAAGTTTATTATGATAGTCAGAACCACAAATCAAAAATAAAAGATTTTAAAAACTTGCAGATTAGCTAAAACTCTGTGAAAAAAACATGAGAATACATAATTTGTAGTTGTTAAAAATAGTACTACCACTAAACCAATGCTAAATAATTTGCTCAAAGACCAAATAAAAGATGCCTTGAGGGATATTTATCTATATCAGAAGTGCACAAGACCATACCCATCTCATGCTCAAGGCTGTAACTCCAGTGGGGAGGCCAGTGGAGAACGATGCTTGTACCTAGGGCCTAGCAAGGTGTTTCAATATGTTCAGCCTTCCAGCACACAGGGCCTTCAGAAGCTGTGTGAGCCTTGAAATATGCTCAAGATTTTATAGAGTTTGGCAGTAAACATGTTGTGCTGGTTCTTCAGGAATAACATATTCTGAAATTGAGAATCAGAGAAATCCCATGATGGATCATAGGAAGACAGGGAAGGCAGGCAAAGTTCAGCAGGGCTGAAGTCCCTGATGGTTGCTCCTAAAAGGGTGATATATAAACATGTGGGTTGAAGGCCAAAGCTACAGTGGAGAGCCCCAAGATTAAGAAATTCAAGTAACTGAAATATCTGCCCCAACCAACCAACCAAACAAACAAAAACTGCAGAGATCAAGCAGAGACAAACCAAATGAGGAGCCATGATTATTGCAACCCACAAAGCGATAGGTGTAAAATTACACAGCACTTTGGAGAGAACTTTATTATATTATTTGCCTCAGATACTGAATATGGAACTACAGAATTTATCTCTCCAGCTGGGTTGTGGTCTTGCACAAGTCACATTCTATTATTCTATAACCCTATTTCTTCATGTGGTAATATATTTTGTCTGTTCTTACATGTTGGATATATGTAACTTTTGATTTATACAATAGCCCATGTTGAGAATTTGCCTTAGTTATCAGAGGAGACACTAGACTTGGACTTTTGTCAAACTCATAAAACTACTGGCCCTATTGGAATTGAAATAAATGCATTTAACATTGTAAAATTGGCAGAAGGTTTTGGGCATGAAGATAGTTTCAGTTCTACAGGTCAAACAGTGTTCTCAGGACATAGAAACTATACAGTTTATAGAAGCTATGAATATCATGAGTCTCTTCAAATCATTTAGGATACTTAGGTCATAAATGCTGCACAGGACACATATTCTGCATCCATTATAAAAGGTATGCAGACTATAGAGGCAATGCAAGATGGAAAATATACTCAGATCATAGAACTTACACTAATGTTATGTTTTAGGTGGAGTGTGTCCATTAAAGATTTGTGTGTGAGAAAACAGTGGAGGGTTTAGAGGTGAAATGATTCAGTCATGAGGTTATTCATCCAATTAGTGAAAAAATCCTGTGATAGAAATTATCTGGATTGTATTTGTAGGTATGTAGGTTGTGAATAGAAAAGTTGGTTCATATTTTGTCCCAGGTGAGTTGGACAGTTCCACCCACATCTGGATGCCATGATCCCAGAAAATTTTTTTCATCACACAATTTTACCCTGATGTTCTGCCTCATTTCCAGCCCTGAAAGAGACAGTTGTTCATCTATGTAATAATACTTATGAAACAATAGATCACAATTTAAACTTGTCTTCCTTCTGTATTTGTTCTCAATTATTAGCACTGAAAGTCTGACTAAAACAGCTTCTTTTACTAATATAATTTATATTATAGATGCCTCATGGCATCTATAATCTGCATACCTTCAATAATTTTTGTAGTCTCACTGATATATATCTCTGGGATAAAAGTTTCCTGTATTTCTCCTTTGCTAGGAAGGCAATATAACTTTTTTTTTTCAAAACCCTGTCCTCATTATTGGATTACACCAGGAAAAAAGATATAGGTTTCAGTAACAAATCTATAACTTTTTATATATTTTAATTAAAATACTGAGTTTATTTTATATGCATATTTTTGTCTCCTCACAATTTTTATGTCTGACTATGACTGCTACCATGTTTTATCATAAAATTCCATACATATTACAAACATAGTGAAGGGTGGAGTTTCATCTTTAAAAACTAAACAGACATTTTGGACAGCACATTCTTAGCAATGGAATCTGGGAAACATTTTTTAAACATGGTAGAAATCAACTGCTACAGAAATAAAATGAGATAAAAAATTTTAACAAACTATTTGAACTATTTTCTTAAAGAGATTTTCTCCACTGCCAGAAATCTTGAATAGCTTCCTGGTCAGTCATCCAGAAGCAATTCTTCACATAATTGACAAATTGCCTTCCACTTTGGGAAGAGAACAACATTTTTATATACTTGCTTACAATTTTGGTTTGATGTCTTCTACAGAAATAGGTTATATTTTTGTTTTAGAAGGTTTTTTTTCTTTTTTTTTGAAGGATTCTTTACCTTTAATCTTAGTGTTGATAGTTTTGAGTCTTTTTTTTTTTTTAATTTTAGCTTGATTTTTGTTTATTTTTGCCTGGAGTGCCTTTTGTAGATTTCTTCAGTTGTGCTTTTTTCAGTTTCTTCATCATCAAAATAATCATCATCATTATCTTCATCATCATCTTCTTCATCAGCAGCAAGTTGTACTTATTTTAGGAAAAATTTGCTACCATCTCCAGGGGCATATCACCTTCCAGATACACTTAAGAATTTTACATCCTCCTACTCTACATCTTCCTACTTTGTATTGTTCTCCACAGCTACTAAGTTCTGTGCATTAATATGCACAATGAACTGCAATTCAACATTAAGAACACAGGTGGTATAATCTCAAAGTCCTCACAGAAAATCTTTGGCTGTACAGATATTTTCAATGTTGTCAGTGTTACTTTGACTTCCTTCATAATTAACAATCCATTGCTTCTGTTTCAACAACGTCCAATTTATTCTTTGCACCGGTCCCTAAATTAACCATTCTTAATGACAACTGATGCTCATTTTTATCATTATGCACCTTAAAGTCATAATATTGTCAGCTTTTAGCTCAAAACTAAAAAGATAGTTCTGAGGCCTCAGGGGGCTCATGTCCATATCCATTGTATCTTCCATGAAGTGGTAGCATGTACTTAAGTGGAAGATGGACAGTAAATAGGCTGTTCCCCTAGAGAAGAGACCTGCAGGATAAAATCATACCCGGCTTGTCAATTTTTAATATTAGATATAAGGTCAAATACATTTTATTATGGTCCAAAGTACTTTATCTTTAAGAATTCTTTTTTTCAAATATTTATAAATACTTTATTTTATTTATTTGTTAACCTTATTTTACACTCTAAATAGTGTGTAAAATTACTAAATTTAGAAAATTACTCTTTCCCTTCATGTAAAAATTTACTTTATATTTTACAATAATTTAGTTGATATCTGAAATCTATTTTTGTACTTTTGGCATATGAAGCAACATGTAAATTTAGAATTCTCTTAGTCACTTTGTTTTTAATGAAGAATCAGAGAAAAAACAATCTTATTGCATTTTTATATTGTCCAGAAATTTTTACAAACACTTTTAGTAGACCCCAAAATATGCACTTATAGATTTAAAAAGCCAAGTGTAGTTTGATTTGTATTTAGCAGCTGATATTTTAGTGCTTTAACTTTGCAAATTAATCAGATGTCTCCTTAACAAATACATTTTTTTATTTCTGGAAAACCTAATCCAACTTTTTAAACTTAGATTACCCATGAAAACTACAATATCAGATAAGCCTACTTAACAATATAAGGCATCTTTTCCTGCTGGAGAAATATGGCTGAACAGCAAACAGTAATCTAGGCCATCTGCTGTTCCTAAAAAGCAGAGTCACCATAGAGACTCAGAAATGCCTGAGTGGAGCAGGAAGTAATCTCCCTCAGGTGAGATACTCATTCTGTGAGTCACCAGAGTGAACAAAAACCTGTGGCTTGTGGCCTGCCCTTTTGCTCCTCTAAGTCTCTTTTACTCTTTGGACTGTCTTTGGCCTGATCTAGGGACTGGTGGTGGGGGAAATAAGGGGAACCATGTGGTTTATACTTTTCTGTTCATATAATCTGTGCTCTGGAGAATTTGTACTGAAAAAAAAAAGATTTTATAGCTATTTTCCAGGTGTTAGATTTCTGCAGGTAGGCAACAAAAAGCTAAATGTGTTTTTTATACAAGGTGTTATATTTAACCCTTGAAAAATTTAAATAAATCCTGTCACTGATTTTTACTTGACACTGATTTGGCTAAGACCTGTGTAACTGGAGACATTAGAGTAGAATCTGTTTGGCACGGTAAAGACTAAAATTTTTTCTTCATTTTGGTATACTAAGTCCATCTATGACACTCATCCTCCAAGGTAAAATTTACTGTCATTGTCAACATCGTGTATTCCTACATTTAGGTATTTCCAAAAGATATCATTTTTGCTTTTCAGTGTATTTAAAAGATAACTCTTGAATAATTGGACAGTGAAAACAGACAGCAGAAATAGAAAGAAAAAATAAAAAAGCAATGAGATTGAAAATCCAGTTAGATAAAGCAAGGTTAATCTGTGCATGATCAAAGCTAAATACACACATACACAAAAGAACAATTCTTGAGCTCAGAAGAAGATAGAAGTTTTGAAAAAATATCAGTCAGAATTGTTCTAGAAAAGAACACATGGAGCATTCGCACCAGAGCAGATTGCATATTTTAATCACATTAGAGACGGCCCAGATATTAATAGCATCTAGAAGCCCAGGAATCCTCAGGAAACTGATTTCAAGAGAAGTAGCTATGGGAATATGTAATTTTTGCTTAGTGTACTATCTGGAGAGAGGAAATCCACAGGAAATAATACAGTCTTCCAGCATTCTCAGGCTTGGTTAATCTGGCCTTTCCAGTTTTTTTTTCTTTTGTTCTTCGTTTATTTATCATTTCTAGCTGAACTTACTGAAAGAATAAAAAGAAAGTATATAAGAAAAGATAAATCAGCTTTTTATGACCCACAGCAATTGAATTTAAAAGTTACAAATTTTTCTCTCATTTTGAATCAGTTTTGGCATTAGCTGATCTAGATTACATTTCAGAAGAATATCAGGCAGACAGCAAAAAAAATAAGAAAGGTACCATTTAAGTATGAGAGTCAGGACTTCATAAATAGCACTATTTTGACCATTTTCCTCCATATGTGTGTAAAAAGTCCATCCATTATTAGAATATTACTTTGTTTTCCTCCAGAAGCCACTTTCCCCATATAGCTGATGGTAATCAATCCAGGCTCAAGTCCAGAAAAAAAAATTTTTTTTCTTCTTTAAGATGGTGTGTGAAGGAGGGCAGATGCAGTGGCACACACCTGTAATCCCAGCATTTTGGGAGGCTCAGACAGGATAATCGTGAGTCAAATCCAGCCTCAGGAATGGCAAGGCACTAAGCAACTTAGTGAAACCCTGTCTCTACATAAAACACTAAATAGGACTGCAGATGTGGCTCAGTGAGGTACAGGGAAGATTAGAGATGTACCCAATATTGCTTGTTTTTTATGACCTGGATCATTGTCTGATTTTTATCTTCATACTAGGTCATACCCCTGTAGCAATTTGGCTCAGTGGTAGCTTTCTCTCACACATGCAACCATATAGAGAGGAAAGGGTCTCTGTGATTCCCTACACTTATCAACATGACCAAATTTAAAGCTTCCTCTGACAAAATATATTCTCCACTTGATACAATTTAGACATTTTATTTTGGGGGTGTTTTAAAACGTCCACCAGCTATTAAACAAACTTTTTGGGGGGAGAATTTGGCCTAATTCTGAGTAGAAAATTGTAACTTCTTGATAATCATTTGAGTAAATAGAGGATATTTGCTAGCTGGGTATGCATTTATGATTGGTCTTAGAAATTTTTTTTGTCTATTGGAGATCTCAATGTTATAGAACCATGACTTCTTTCTTGTGCCTCAATTTGAATGAGGAGTCAAGCCTGATAGTGTTGTGGGTGATATCTCAAAATGAGAATAAAAATCAGACTCCTTGAACTGGAAGGCATAAGTTGTAGTCTATTGCACTTAAGCAACATAAAACTTATTGGCATTTTTAAAATTTGAACCTTGTGTGTTTTCTCAAGGTATAAAATATAGTAAATTTTGAAGGTAGGGGAGCTTTACTTTGGTAAGCAATGGGTTCTTGTATAAGCAGTGGAAATCACAGACAGGCTTATGTTTGGGTTGAAGATAGTGTTTGAGGGCCTGAAAGCACCTACTAACTTCTTTTACACACTTGAGAGAGAACACGTATAAGAATTGAGAATAGGATAAACAGCATTTTGGAGTAGACTGCACACCAGGGCATACATTAGAAAGAGGCATTTATTAGAGAAAATGAGCAACTTCTTGGCTCATGCTTTGGGGATAAGTTGGTCACTTCTTTCTCAAACATCTAAGATCAGACTAAGATTTTTTTTTTTTTTTTTTTTTTTTTTTTTTAGGATTCAAAGATTACCAGTTTACTGTATGGAGGTTAGTTCAATCAAAATGAGAAAAACAGATAGTGGTCAATATTTTCCAACTCTAAGGGCTGTCAGTATTTTCCATAACATGAGACTTTCATGTAGCATTGGGGAATTTTCCTGTTATTTTTTCTCTTTCAAATGTGTCAAACTTTTCTCTGTCCCAATATAGGGCAGACCCAAAATTGGTATAGTTAGTCTCCCTTGCCAAGACATTTGTCAGGCTAGGCTTTATTTTGTTTAATTTTATTGTGTAGTGAGGAATGGGAATCAGCTATTTTGTGGTTATAAAAGTCAAAAAAACATTCTGATTCATGTACATATTCATGGTCACAAACATTAAGCTGTGAGTGTGTGCACCTATCCTTATGTAACTTGATGGCAGTGTGCCTTCTTTGAACTCTACATGAAAGTGCCTATGAAAATTTCTTGGGGGCTATTTAGTGTCTATGTCCATATTTAATAAAATTTTTCACTGCTGTGATTAAAATAGTTGAACACAACAAGTGTAGAGGAGGATATGTTTATTTGGGGGCTAAGGGTTTCAGATATTTCAGATTATAAATAGCTGGTTGCATTTCTTGTGGATTGAGGTGAAGATGAACATTTCAGAAGAAAAGTACTATGAAGGGAAGTGGCTCACATAATGATCTGAAAGTAGAAAAACTCAGTCACCAGATATAAATTATATATCCCTAAAGTATGCCCCCAATGAGCCACCTCTTCCAGCCACATACTACCTGTCTTCAGTTACCGGTTTGTCTCATCAAGAGATTAATTTATTACTTTATCTAACTTGTAATTTCTCCTTTAATCTTTGTTGCATTGTCTTACATATGAGCTTTGGAGGGACCCATCACTTTCAAATAATAACATTGCACTATAGGCCCCCAAATCTCATGGCCATTTCACAATACATTTACTTCATTTCTAAGAGTCTCCAGAGTCTCCATGGTTTCAAGATTGCCTGAAAATTCTAGTCCAACGTTTTCAAAGGCTCAAAGCAATCTTACATAGTAAACTTCTATAGAAGTCAAAAGATAATTACAAGTACACAATATATAAAAGTACAGAATAAGAATCTTCATTCCCCAAAATCGGGGCATAAACAGAAGAGATGATACAAAAGCAATACTAAAATACAGATAGGCAAAAAGTCCTATAGTTCTTTGTTGTGCATTTGAAGCACATAACATCATGGTTTTCTCTCCAAAGGGCTTGTGTAAATACACTCATGTAGCCTTGTTGGTTGTAGCCAAAGTGGTCTTTTTGTTGGCTTGTCTCCACTCAGTTTCTTTAGCTTTCCTAAAATAATATCTCATGCTACTGGTACTTGTTTATCATGATTGTCTCCATTTAAGCTTATAATTTCTTATCAAATCTCCACATCTTTCTTTCTTTCTCTTTCTTTCTTTCTTTCTTTCTTTCTTTCTTTCTTTCTTTCTTTCTTTCTTTCTTTTTTGGTACTGGGGATTAAACTCAGGGGTACTTGACCACTGAGTCATATCCCCAGCCCTGTTTTGTGTTTTATGTAGAGACAGGGTCTCACTGAGTTGCTTAGTGCCTCACTGTTGCTGAGGCTGGCTTTGAACTTGTGATTCTCCTGTCTCAACCTCCCGAAGTGCTGGGATTACAGGCATGTGCCACCATATCCAGCTCACATTTTGCTTTCTTGAAGGGTATTTGCAGGCACTCCAACTCTGATGTGCTTTGCTTGGCCTCCCAGGCCTTCCTTTAAAGTTTTGGTAAGCCTCTGTGAAAGCTTAACTCTAGAATTCTCCATTCTTGCAGGCCCAGCCTCATGTGATTGGTGCAAAAATTTGCTGCTATGTTGAGAAGTAGTAAAGCTTCCAAGGAACATATCAGCTATAGCCTCTGAGTGTCTGGATGACTGAGCATGTTGAAAATGTTTTCTGGGCTTCCTTTTGAGGGAAAGATTCCCCACTGTTCCCTTCTCAAGATAAATTTTATTTTTACTTCCTTGAGCCTAAGAATGAATGTGGTCTTTTTAGCCCCTGAGATGCACTCAAGCCATCTTTCTCATTGTCTCTAGGCATAATCTTTAGCATTTCTTTAGTAGTTCCAATGTCTTTAACCATAGGAATTTCCTTATTCCCAGTTTTACTCCCTCCTTTCAAGTCCAAGTTTTTCAAATTTTCTTCTCTGCTTTTGCCTCCTAAATATTATAATAAAATTTACTAAAAGATTCCAGAAATATGAATGCCACTGCCTATATGATATACTGCCTAGTAGCTTTTTTCTTTTGCTAGAGTAAAATGTCTATTCTTTTAAAGTCAGCCTCAGAAAATCTCAGACAAAATAGACTAAATGCATACAAATTTTCAGTCAGAAAATAACATAAATGGACTCCAGTTCAATTGTCAACCAATAGAGTTCTCCTTTTCCAGTAATCCCTTTTCAGTCTGGTCTTCACTATCCATGATCCTATTGACCTGACTTTCTAAGATTTTACTAGAATAAAAAATCTAAAACATTTCTAGCTTACAATGAGACATAACTCAAAATTTTCCATCAATTCTAAAAAGCTGTAAAGCTTGTGAAATACATGGTCAGATTAATCATACCAATGACCCCAATCCTGGTACCAATTTCTGTTTTAGCCAGACTTTTCAATGCTATGATTAAAATACTTGACCAGGACAGTTTTAAAGGAGGAAATATTTATTTGGAGCCTCACAGTTTTAGAGGTCTTAGTTTCTACACAGATGATTTCATTCTTTGGGGCTTGATGTAAGTCTGAACATTGTGGCCACAGCAAAATAGCATGGTGGATGGAAGTGGTTCATGTGATAATCAGAAACCAGAAAGAAAGACTCACTAGATACAAAATATATACCCAAAGTCACACCCCACTGACAAACCTCATCTAGCTACAGCTTACCTGCCTTCAGTTGCCACCCAGTTAATCTCATCAGGCTATTAATTAACTGACTCTCATCAATCAATTAATTCTTTTTTAAACCTTCTTTCATTGTTTCACACATAAGCATTTGGGGGATATATCACATTCAAACCATAAGACACTACCTCCAAATAAATGATGAAAATATATTACAATTGTGCTTTCACTATTCAATTGCCTCATCCTTGAAAATTTCTTACCAGCCCTGAGCCATGCTCTCACTCTAAAAATTGGCATATTCAGCAGAATTATCTCAGGTTAGAGATGCATTTACCCATGTGGACAAGAGATTCCATATTCACCAAGAATCATGTGGCACTTGTTCATGTTGATCCTATTTACATGAACTCCTGTGGAGAGTTGGGATATGGTGGATACTTTACCTGTCAGTATAAAGGAGGCTTTGCATACAAGGAGTTCTTGGTTAAATACTAGTTTTGCATGGGCAGCCACAGAAAATTTTGGATTGATATTTTTACTAATTTGAAAGCAAATATAGACCCAACTGCAGAATTTTGCACAGCTCTGTGCCCTCCACAAAAAGTAAGAATTCTTGAAGCAACAAATTTGTACCTGGCTTGCTGAGGTATGTGAAATAAAAATGTCCTTTACCTCCAAGGAGAGGTGAAATCTAAAGAAGAACCCAATGAAAGCTTTAAATGTGAGTCTACTTCATGGTATTTTTGAAGTTGAAACATAAGCAGCCATGGGTTCTTTGAGGTCAAGCAGTGTGGTAGTCAAATATTATAGAATATACTACATACTGGCCATGCATCCAGGCAGAATTAGAATTAGAGCCTCTGGCCACATGGGTGTTGTAACTTTGGGACCTAAATGTGGACACAATTTTTTATCATTTGGGATAATGGAACATCTTGGGTTTATCACCACCCACTATTACCTAAGATATTGATTGCATAACAGTCACAGGCATGGAAATGGTAATCATTACCTGACAAAATGTATTTATATAGCTTCATAAACTATGACAGTGAGCTTCAAGAACCAGAGTAAATGAAAACTGTATTCTGATTTGCTGCATATTCTGTGAAAGCTTGACATACATCTGGCAATTTTTATTCTGAATACATGTGGGAGAGATGATGAAAGATTTAGTAGTGGAATGAGAGAATGTATTAGTAAAATGTTCTGCCCTCTGAGTGCTTGATGACTAGCTTAGCACCATATGTTAGCCAATTCATTAATAAAGTGACTATTATGATGGTTACCCTAGGAGAAGCCAAGAGCAGATGACAGCCAAAGAATATGCACAAAGTAAGAGGGACTTGGAAATGAGATAAATAAGAAAATAAGATCCAATCGAATTGCTGGCATGCAGATATGGTCTGATATTCTGGCAGCAGGAGTAGCTTGCCAGAGATGGACAATCAACATAAAATAGTCCTTTTTGACCTGGAAAAAGCTACAATTTAGAAATATAACTTGTAAAACAAAAATAATATTTTGTTTTATATTGGAGGAGATAAAAAGAATTTGTTCCAGTACATTCAGGAGTCTGGCCAAGTTGCCCCTTCTTTGGAGATATGGTCTGGTATGGTCTGAAGGCCATATGTAGAACTTGCTATCCACCAGTGTCTGAGAAATATGCAAAGAGTACTTGCCTTGATGGATACAGAACCTGAGTGAAGCTTGATGTTTTGAACCCACATATATATAAGGTCTATATACTTATATTGCTAAGTATCACGACAGATTATTAAGGTTACACCATGACATTATCCCTACAGATAAGTCATTTGACCTCATGAACATATAAAATATGTGTGTCTCCCCTCTCAGAATATTTTGGATGTAAATTTGATACAAGGAACATGACTGAAGAGCAAGTTGGTGGAATTCCACCTCCATGTGTGAGTTGTAAATATGGTTATGATATAAGATGCAGAACACCTACCCTAGGTCTTGCCACAAACCTAAAGAACAATAAGAGTGAAACAGTACTGCCTCCCAGGAGGATATGCAGAAATTCAAGTTATTATCTTGGAACTGGAGAAAATAAGGATAACATGGTCCTCACATACATTAACTCTCAGTTGTGGCCAGTGTATAAGTATAATGGCATTTGAAGAATGACTGTGGATTATAAGAACTGAATAAACTGGTATATTTTTTGCATACAATATTTCCTTCAGTTCATAATCTCATGGACAAATAGACCCTGCAACTACACACATATCACTATGTATTGGACCTACATAATATTTTTTCTCTACTTCTGTGGCTTTAGAAAGGCAGGATCAGTTTGTGTTCACATAGGTCTGCCCATGGCAGACATTTTAATTGTTGTCATTATGTTATTTGTGCACCAGACAATATGCCATGGTTTTGTGGCCAGTGATTGTCCCAGTGGACTCAGTCACCCACTGTCATGTTTTATTATATTTATAATGTGTTGTTGACTTATGATTCTTGAATATTTGGTGCTTACAGCCCTGATTTATGTGGCTCATTTTGGAACATGTGTCTTAAAAGAGAACACTGCCAAGGTGCAGGAAACTCACTTATTGGTCACATTCTTGGGTACTATTTTGTTGACTAAACAACAGTTGTGCCAGAGGCTGTTATTGATAAATTTTGGGCATATCTGTGATCAAAAATAATTGCACAATTTCATATCTATATGAGCTTGTGGGATATTGGTGGGCAGTTTTTCTCCCAATTATCTCAATTTTGCTAATCCCTGTATGCTCTAGTATAAAAGGGCTATTGGGGACTGGACTAATGCAGCTGCAAAGGAATTCTAGAGCATTAAGAGGGACATTTAGTAAGCTAAGGCACTACAGATAGTAGATTCAGCCTAATTATTTGAACTGAATGTTAATGAAAATAAGGAGGGGTCAGTGGCAATGGCATGAGAAGCTGTAAAGACCAGTAGTTTTATGGTCACAGTTGTGGAAGGGTGCAGAGATTCATTACATCATAATATAGAAGCAGATTGCAGCTTTATATGCAGCTCTGGTTGCCTTGAAGGCCATTAAAGTTGCTGTAAAATTTTGAGGTGCACCCATATTTTGTGCCAGAATGGGTGTGAAATTTGGTACTTAGCCAAGGACAGATTTTCCCCAGATGCCTACCCTACAAAAAGAAGGGTGTATCTAGAACAAAAATGCTTTCTCCATTGTCCCATAAACTTAAACAAATTCTAGGCCTGGTGCAGTATACATCTGAGGAAGCATCAATCCAAATTGATTCAAATAAGTCAATAGAGACTTTGCCCTTTTGGCTTCATTGTGTGATAGTTCTTGGAATATTGATGGCTCCAGCAGAGACCAAATAGACTGTTGTGACTCTATAGCCCTCTACTATTACCTTGTGATATGATTTGAGAATGGGATAGAAGTATATGGGCTGAAATTATGTGGAATATGTGTTGTTGTAATATGAGACAGGACCCTTGATTATATGCACAAATAACTTTAAGGGGTGTTAAGCTGTTTTAAGTAGTTAACTTTTGGATTACTACAATTGAATGGTAGGACGTTGGCCTGTGTAGGGTCAAGCCATGTGGCAGAACTTTTGGGCCATACACCATGAAAGAGATAAGTGTAGTGTATATCACTTGCTATGTCCTCTGACTAGCCTAGGGAATAAAAAAGCAGATATTTTGGCTAGTGTGTGATAGTTAGAATGGACACCTCAAATAAACTTGTCAGCTTGGCCATATCACTGCTTAATTTGTTCAGGTGTAAAACCTCTGTAGAATGTAGTCAAACAATGAGATCTGACTTTAATGTGGGATCCTCTGGTAGGTGGCTGCCAGGTATGTGTGGTTTGTGCTCAAGAATATGCACATCACCAAAGCCTTGGAGCTACAGATGGCCAGGAGATGTGAGTTTATATTCCTTTGAGATGATGGCAGGTTGATTACATTTTCCCTTGACTGAAGTCAGAAGGGTCACTATTTGCCTTGATAACAGTGGATATGTCTATAGACTAATTTTTTCCCTGGCCCAGTGGTCACATGGATCAGTGTACTCTGAAAGCCTTGATGGAATTGTACAGACAGTCCATCGCAGTGACCAAGAACTCATTGTATAGTTCAGAATGTGCAGTAATAATCAACTTGGTTGATTCAATGAATATTCATGTTCCATATCATCATATCACCTACAGCCTGAAGAAATGATTGAGAAATATAATGGCCTGCTAATGTGAAAACTTAGAACTACAGTCAACTCACATTTAATAAAATGTTTGACACAGTGTCTATGGGTCATTGTGAGAGCTCTGAATATGTGTTGTTGGTGAAGGGTACCAGCTCATCTGGAAGCTTTGTGGCATCACACAGAAGCATCAATACAGTTTCAGGTGACAAAAAATTATATTGTACTTCAACTTGGGTTTGGGAGCAAAACAATGTTCTTTTTCCTGTTTGTACTGGATTGAATAAGGGTCCAGAATTTGGGTATACATGACCTTGGGCAATAAAAGTTCCATAATTTAATTGGATATCTCTGTTACACCCCTGGGTAATATGTTTTCAGTGTAATCTCCTTGTAACACCATGATAGGTAATAAATGTCTCCCACCTGTATATTTGTCTGACCCAGGTAGCAGAGATATTACAAAGACTTTAAAGAGCATATTTGTCATTTCCCAAGTTTAAATTCCATAGTGATGGTGCACACTGAGCCAGCCAAAATTTAGGAACAAGCTGTACAAGTGTAGTATCATCACACTAATGTGTTTCCTTAGATTCAATGCTAGCATGTGTTCTTCCAGATAAATATGATTTACCTGAGGAAGCACCTGTGACTTCATTGCCCTTTTGTTCATGAGTGCATCCTTGCTAACACCATCATAGATTAGAGTTCCCTAAAAAATACAAACTACGTACCTGGACAATTGATTATGCCTGGGAAAGACCTTTGTTGCTATTCCCATGTGGGATGAAACAGGCTACCATTATAATGGCATCTGGGCATAAATTAATGCCTCTAGTCCATGGTTGGGATACTTTCTTTGGGACTGGCTCACAATTGAAAATGTAAAGATAAGGGGCTTTGTTTTTTGTTTGGAGAAAATTGAATGTATAGAAACTGTATGTACAGTCCCTAGAAGATCTTGTCAGATGGTCCAACAAGACATCAACAGAATTCATATGACTGTTTTTGCAGTGCCCCATGAGACCCTGTGCATTTTGGGCACCCATAGATGGCCATAACTCTCAGGAATCTGAACAGGGCATTGCACACAAAGTCACCCATAACATTGCATCAGAAGCCTGATAATTAAAGACTGTACATACCTGTTACAGAGTTCACCAGGTGCATTTGTGGAATTACCTTTGACACTTTTTTTTCTCCAATTAAGGGCATCCTTAGTAATTCAGAAACAGACAACCACCTTGGCTAACCACAAAACCTGAACCTTAAGTCATACAAATCAGCTTCTGTCTTTGGAACATGAAGACATGTACCAAATGCATAAATTTGTGCTGCATAATTGCGTAATACTTGATTTGTTAAGAGCACAGGGAGGGCTAAGTGAATTAGAACAACAAGAACATTAGTATGGCTAATGCACATGCAACTTTTGAATTGGCAACCATACAGCAGCTAATTGTGATCTTTGCAATAAGAATAGACTAGTGTAGGAACCACCAGTGGTGGCTTCTAATAATATTAGGTGGTAATGCTTGCTTTCTATATGTTGTAGCTCATGTTTTGTGGATTATGGGTACAGGTGTCTACTCTAAACATTAGGGGTTAATTGTGGAAGATTTCAGATAAGTAGATTGTGCAGTAAGAAATCCTAAATGAGTAGATTATTGTGGCAGATCCCAAACAGATATTGTTAGGCTCCTATGCTTATTTCTGAGCTGTTGTTTTAGGTTGTTTTTAATATGTAGCCAGGGCTTTAAACTGGTTATGATATGCTTGATCAAGTCCAGGAACACTAATTCAGCATATATACTCAAGATTATAAACATTAACTTGTGAGCATGAATCTCCACCCTTATGAAACCCACTGGCAGTGTAATTTCTTTTTTTGAACTGTACATTAAAAGAGGGTATAAAAATGGCTCAGGAATCTTGTAAATGGTTATGGATATATATATTTGGTTCTGGGGACTGAATTCAAGACCTTCTGCAGACAAGGCATGCACTCTACCAACTCAGCTATATACCTAGCCGTATTGTCATCTCTTAATAAAGATTACTAATATTTACACCATGTATTGTATATCATTTCATCAGTCAAATCTTCAAACACTTGTCCCTGAGCCTACGTTTTGCTCTCACTCTAATTAGTCTCTAATCTTTCTGTTTCTGTTTTTTCATATTAAAATGGTGTAGTAGTACAGCCTATCTCAAAAAAAAAAACCAAAAAACCAAAAAACAAACAAAAAAAAAAAATTGCAAAGAGAGAATTAGCTAAATTATTTAGATTTTTTTGTCAGATAGGAAACATTCTATTATATGCAGTTATGATGGTAATAATTGTTATCATAATTTATAATTTTTTCTCTAAGAAGTGGGATAACAGATGATTGTTTGGTTATGTAAGAACCACATTTCAGTGGGATGCAGTTGCCTGTAATCCCAGCACTTTGGGATGTTGAGACAGAAGAACTGAAATTTCAAAGCTACTATCAGTGATGGTGAGATGCTAAGCAACTAAGTGAAGTCCTGTCTCTAAGTAAAACACAAAACAGAGCAGAGGATGTGGCTCAGTGGTTGAGTACCCTGAGTCTAAAATCCAGCACCAAAACAGAGGAAAAAAAAACAAGGAAACAAACAAACAAAAAGAAAACACAGTTTCTTTTTAGTCATGTCTTGATTTAACCACTACACAGTTATAAAAAAGTGATATTCAAGACTATATTTGGTTTTATATTCATAATTGAGAATAGGTACTGACAAGTGCTAAAAAATAACATACTAGGTGTATGTCATGTCAGTGTTGGAAGGCAACTGACATTGAAATATAGTGCATGAGAATATCAAGGTCTTGAGAATGCATCCCTCATCACAGTACACAAAACTATTGCTTTAAGGTCATGCTGCCTGGGTCCATTCTATGAGTCGGGGTCCTGAGAGATGAAGAAAATAGGAGTCTCCAGGGAAGACAAAATGGGTTCTCTGGGGATGGGGTTGACGGTCCCAGACCCTGGTATGTAGGTAAAAAACTGCTCTGCCAGAGCGAAATGCAGAAATACTGTTTATTCTAGAAAGTGCAGAAGCTTATATACACTCCTGGACCAATCAGGCCCAAGCAGTCCATTAGCATAGAATGGGGAAAGATGGGAGGGAGGGTTTCAAGGTATGGAGAATGCTCCTGCCACTGCAATTAAAAATTTATGATTTAATATTTGCCTTCTAAATTCCAGTTTTACATTAAATTTGAAAGATCTGAGCTAAAATGAACCCCATGACAGGCTTTGGACCCTCCAGAAAAACTAGTAGGCCTGAGTTTTGGTTCTGGGAAAAGACACACATTGCTCAAGGCTGAAACCACTCTGGGACCACCCTCAGAGCAGACAAATAGGTTAAAAATCACATCCCTGGCATTCCTGAGGTCTGAGTCTGCCTAAACCCTACATGGGTCACTTAAACTCACCTTGTAGTTGGTCATTTTCAAAAAATTTCCAAAGCCATGATTGTTTTGGGTGACTTTTTTGTTTTAATAAATGTGATCAATAAAATGATTATTTGTCTTTAAAATACCTTCATAGTGCCACAGATATTTTGACATATTTTGTCACTATTCTCATTTACTCTAAGTATTTTTTATAATTTCATCCCTAAGTTTTTCTGCTATTTATTGGTATTTTAGCACAATATTATGTAGTCTCCAGGTGTTAGTATATCTTTCATTTATTTTTGTTATTGTTTATTTCTAATTTTCTTTTATTTTGATCTGATAGAATGAAAGGTATTGCTTTTTTTTTTGTATTTAATAAATGTTACATTGTAGCCTAAGATTTGTGGCCAAAGATGTGATCTATTTTAGAAAATGATCCATGTGCTTCTGAGAAGAAAATGTATTCCATTATTAATAGGTGAAACATTTTATATATGTCAAGTCTAATTATTAATTATCTTTTTAATTCTATAATTTCTTTATTTAGTTTTTGTTTGGAAGATCTATCCAATGATAAGAAAGGCATGTTAAAGTCACCCGATATTATAGTGGAATGCTCTGTTTGAGTCTTAAAATTGAAAATGCTTTGTTTGATGTACATAAATATTTCATTGTTTTGAAAATAAACATTTGGGCTGGGATTGTGGCTCAGTGGTAGAGCGTTTGTCTTGCATGCGTGAGGCACTGGGTTCAATCCTCAGCACCACATAAAAATAAATAAAGATATTGTGTCTATCTACAACTAAAAAAATATTTAAAAAAAAAAAAAAAGAAAATAAACATTTATGATTGATATGGTACTAAGATTGTTTAGGTTAAAAAGACTATAGAGACTACTCAAATAATGTATGGTACAACAGACTGTACTTATGCAAGTCATATAGCCTAG
Source organism: Xerus rutilus (assembly GCA_028644305.1). Classification (NCBI taxonomy): domain Eukaryota; kingdom Metazoa; phylum Chordata; class Mammalia; order Rodentia; family Sciuridae; genus Xerus; species Xerus rutilus. Next base: position 2,690,362 of record JAQQSJ010000020.1, read on the forward strand.
ACTGGCTATAGAGGCTAAGCATGCCTTAAGGATATTTTGGGTGTTACTTTCTCTGAATATCATGGATGTTATTGTACTGAAAACGTTAGTCAGGCCATGGTGAGTATTCAAAACATAAAGTCTATTCAGGAATAGAGGAGAGCATAATCATAGAGGCTATCCTGGTTAAAGAGGCTACATAGATTTTGCAGGCTACTCAGGACATGTAGGCTATGGACACCAGAGCAATCATTCATGTCATAAGACTATACTATTTATATAGGCTATGCAGGTCACAGAGGCTACTCAGTCCATAAAATTTTTAAAAATCATAGAGAATACTAAGGACATATATAATACACATAGTCTAATGAGGCCATGTAGGCCTTAGGGATTACTAAGTTTATGTTCACTACTCATGTCATTAATATTATTTTGGTCATGTAAGTTAAGGAAATCATAAGATATACTATGATCATTTAGGCTACTAATATTATATGGTTACTCAGGTCATTTGGGCTAGTCAGGGCAAAAGGCTACTTACATTACAGAGGTAATGTCCATCATAGAGAAACTCATAGCACAGAGTGTACAAAAAGCAAAAAAAAAAAAAAAACAAAACCAAATAAACAAAACAAAAACAAACACAGAGAATGTTTCCAGATAATTATAGCCATGCTGGTCATAGAGGCTATACAGGCCATAAATATTAACAAGGCAAGTAAGTTTTAGATGTCACAGATGCAACACAGTTTACAGAGATATTATATGGTCACAGAAACTACAAATATTGTAGTGACTACTAAGATCAAAGAGATTGTTCAAGCCATAAATATGATGCAGGTCATTAATGTTATGCATAACATTGTGGCTATGAATGTCATAGATAATACACTGTCCTCAAATAAACATGCCATAGATGTTATACAAGTCATAGAAGTAATTCAGCCCATACAAGTTATGTAGGTAATAGAATATATGCAGATCAAATAGGATACCCAGGACATACAGCCTATGCAAGTCATAGAATTTATGCTAGTCATAATGGCTAATAAGTACATAGAGGCTACTCAGGTACCTGAATGTATTCAGGACATAAAGATTTCTGAGCTAATAGATGCAATAGAAGGGGTCATAGAAGCTTCAAATATTAGAGGCTATATAGGTAACAGAAGTAACATAAATCTTAGAGGCTATATCAGTCATAGTGACTACCAAGGTACAGAGACTATGCAGGTTATAGAGGCTACTTAGATGATATAGCTACTCAATCACAGACGGAAACTTGTTCAGAATGGAGTCAAAGAGATTAGAAAGGTGGTAGAAACTATGCAGGTTATAAAGACACTCAGGTGAGAGAGGCTTCAGGTCATGGCATGTGTACAGACAGAGGCTATGCAGAACTTACTGGCTACCCAGGTCAATGAAACTTTGCAACGACATATAGGTTATACATGCCATATAGGCTATTCAGGTCTTATAGGCTATGAAGGTCATAATGGTTATGCATGTTATAAAGGTTGCATGTTTGATAGAGGATATAATGGTCACTGAAGCTACACAGTTCATAGAGACTACTTGGTACATAGATGGTACACACAAAATACAGAATAGTCAGGCCACATGTTCTGAGCATGTTGAAGGGTTATTCACATCATAGAGATTACAAAGGTTTGGGGGTAATAAAGTATTTTACAAAGACCATGAAGGTTACATAAGTCATTGAGGCAATGCAGATTATAGATATTAGGTCATACCTGCCATAGCATGGAGGTCATAGAGGGTACACAGATCAAAGTGTTTATGCTGATCCTGTAGGCTATGATTCAAAAAAGTCTACTTAGGACCTGGGTGTAGTGGCACACACTGTAATCCTAGTACTTTCAGAGGCTGAGGCCAGATAATTATGAGTTCAAACCCAGCCTCAGCAACAGGGAGGCACTAAGCAACTCAGTGCAACCTTGTCTCTACATAAAACATAAAATATGGCTGGAGATATGGCTCAGTGGTTGGGTTGAATAGCCCTGAGTTCAATCCCTGGTACAAAAAAAAAAAACAAAAAAAACAAAAACTACTCTACTCTGCTCAAAGCAGATACAGAGGCTATTCAGGGCACAGATGCTATGCAGGTCATCAGTGTTATTCAGTTCATAGTGGCTATGCAAAATAATGATGGCAATTCAGGCCACTGTTTCTTCATCAGAGATAATTATAATAGCTATATAGGTCACAGGTCATATACTTAGCAGGTCATAATCAACACTGAATGCTCAGAGGCTAATTGAGTTACTTATACTTTTAAGATCATAACAAATATAAAAGTAATAGAGGCTATAAAAAGAATAGATGGTACACAGGTAAGGAGTATTATGAATGTCATAAGGATTCCTCAGGCCACATAGCATATATAGGTCTTATAAGATACTCAGGCAATAAAGGCTAGGGAGGTTACTAAAGCTACTCAGGACATAGAAATTGTGCAGTAAATGTAGGCTAATAAGATCATAAAGGATACCCAGGCCATAGAAATTACACACATCAAGAAGGCTGCACATGCCGTAAAGGCTCTGGTGGTAGGTAATAGAGGGTGCGCAGGCCACAGAGGTTACTGAAATGGTAGACATTAAACAGGTCATAGGTGTACTTAGCCTTTGTAGGCTTCTAAGGCCTTAAAGACTACATAGAATAGAGAATCTATACACTTCATAGAGATTACTCAGTACACCAATGATATTTATATCATTTAGAAGCTACACAAGTCATAAATGTGCAGGTTACAGATTCCACACACTTTGTACAACATATAGTGGTCATAGAGTCTTCTCAAGGAATTTTGGTAATTCATGAAATAAAACTTCTATGCAACATAAACATCAGAGGATATGCAAATTATACATATTTATGTAATATTTGCTGCACACATAAAAGGGGCTACAAAAACATTGAGGCTATGCAAGATATAGATATTACATAGATCATATGTGTTACCCTAGTTTTGTAATGTTCTGAGTACATAGAGACTACTTAGGTAGTAGAGGGTACATAGGCAATACAGGCTTTGAAAATCATATAGGTTTTGAAAATTGTATAGAACAAAATGTGAGAGGATGCTAGCATGCTTGCAAACAAGAAACTTAAGCATAAAAAGGTCAGAGCATATCTGCAAACAGAATGTTCTGCCAAGTTTCTCCTTGTTCTCAAGAACCAGACATATCTTACACACAAGGATGTTTGTCAGCTCCTAAAGAGGAAGGTAAATTGAGAACAAATGAAACTAAAGATAAAGATAAAGAAACCACAAATGCAGAATGTGTTTAGTAAATGACCTTGCATTCATCACAATAAGCTTTACGCATGTGCACTATGTTACTGCTGAATCATTCCCCTTGGTTTTGTACGATTAAAAAGAATATTAAAAAGTAATGGCAAAATAAAGTGCTGATTCATTTGGACAAAAGCAGCTGTCTGCATATTCATTCTGATCGCTTCATCCTGGCACTAGGCGTGGGGTACAATAGAACTGAAAGAATAAGCAGCCCAGGGTAAGTATACTGAAAGGGGAACTTTGAGGATAAAAATTGGAAATTCCTTGTCTTTAAAAACTCAATATTTAGCTTTGCTTATAGAACTCAATATTTAGCTTTTACATTCATTAGGAATGAAAGTCCCTGAACGAAGATTGGGGGAACTATTTGATACTATTGAAAAGAATTGCTACTGGTTTTATTATCAAACTAAAGTACAACTAAATTTAAGGGAATGGAAGTTAGTTCAAAAAGAATTGAGAAAACATCATCAGAAAGGAGATGTTTTGTGCATAAAACTTTGGACTCTTTGTAGTGCTATAACACAAGCATTACAGTTATTTGAAACTGAAAGCAAAAGTGATTTGCAAAAGAAAGAATTTATGAGGATGTTCCCCTTCTGAGTGAAGGCAAATCAATGAAGGAAGAGGTAATTATACATAGAGATAAGAAGGAAGCTGATGCTATATTTCTACCTCCTCCTCCTAAACCTCCTCCTAAGCCTCCTGAGTCAGACACTAATGATGATTTTGGAAATGATAGTGCAAGCAGTAAAGATGATGAGGAGTTATATGAGATGTTTCAAAAATTTCAAGAGATGATGAAAAAATGAAAAAATAGAAAGGAAGATATTCAGCCTAGTCTCCTGCCTATGCTTCTTTATTTCCAATTAAAAAATAAAGATGCTGATGCAGGGTGAGAAAATAAACATTTTAATTTTACTGCTGCTTTATTTTATGATAATGATGATCTTCTTGTGCCCCCTAGTGGTTTCATTGATTTCCCTAATCTTTTTTGCAATTACTTCTTTGCCTTTTGTTCCTTTTCTAACAGCACAATGGGAGCCCAAAGATGGATTTGGGAGTACAGGTCGACAAATTTATTGGGAAACAATAATTACTGATCAGAGACCTTCTATGATTTAATGGATTGAAGACAAACAATTTGAATGTTTGATAGACACTGGAGCTGATGTTTCTGTCATTTCACTAACTTCATGGCTGAATGAATGGCCTAAAGTTCCTTTTGATATTATTCTATCCGGTCTTGGTACCATTGCTGAAATTTGGCAAATTTCTCAAAAATTATCTTGTGAAACAGTTGATGGGGCAATTTTAGAAAATTCCTTTTTTATAGTTAATATACCTATCAGTATATGGGCGCAGGACTTATTAGCTAAATTGGGAACTTCTATTACTATACATCAGGAAAACTAGTAGCCACAGCTCAGACACCTCAAGAAATGCCCCTTGAATGGTTGATTAAAACTCCATAGATGAATGGATAAAGAAACTGTGGTACATATACACAATGGAATATTATTCAGCAATAAAAGAGAATAAAATTATGGCATTTGCAGGCAAATGGATGGAACCGGAAAGCATTATGCTAAGTGAAGTAAGCCAATCCCAAAAAACCAAATGCCGAATGGTCTCTCTGATTAATGGATGCTGAGGAATAAGGGAAGTGGGAATGGGAAACATAAGAGAAATAGAGAAACACTAGTCGCGACATGGGGGAGGCGGGGGGCTGGAAAGGGGAATGGGTATAGTAAAGATGGTTGATAAAAAAAAAATATATATATATATACTGTTCATTGAAAGTGCATATAAAGATGTTTAATATGAAGAATGTAATCTGCTTATAATTTTGTGCAAACTTAGAAAAATTAGGATTGTAACAATTTTTTTTTCTATTTGCCTCAACAAATGTTTTCAGTGAATAGTGTGTACAGCTTCTGAAAATTTGTTTTTTTCTGTTATGTTTGATAACATGTATTAAAATGCAACTTTTGAGAAAAAAATAAAGTATAAAAAAATAAAAAATTAAAAAAATAAAATAAAAAAAAACTCCTAAATGGACTGAGCAGTGGCCATTACCTAAAAAAAGGCTTGAGGCTTTTAAACTTTTAGTGAAAGAACAATTAGAAAAATAAAATATTAAACCTTCTGTTTCTCCTTGGAATTCTCCAGTCTTCATGATAAATAAAAATATATGGTAAGTAGAGATTGTTAACTGATTTAAGATAAGTAAATAAATGTATCAAACCAATGGGAGGATTACAATGTATTATACCCTCTCCAGCTCTTATTCCTAATTCATGGTCAACAATGGTAATTGATTTAAAATATTGTTATTTTACTATTCCTCTTTGTCCACAAGACAAAGAAAAGTTTTCCTTACTGCTCCTGAGTATAATAATCATCAAACTGTAAAGAGATATCAATGGAGTGTTCTTCCTCAAGGAATGGTAAATAGTCCAACCTTATGTCAAGAATTTGCTGCCTGAGCTCTTTCCAAAGTTCAACAACAATTCTCTCATTATATTTTATAACATTATATGGATTATCTTCTTTTAGCAGCTCCTACAGTAAAAGCCCGAGAAGAATTTTATCAGAATGTTGCAGATGCTTTACAAATTTTGGTCTTCAAATTGCACCTGAAAAAATACAAACTGAATTTTCCTTTCAATACTTGGGTTATGTTCTTGAAAAACAGTGAATAAGACCACAGAAAATACAAATTCACACAGATAAGTTACATACATTAAATGACTTTCAAAAGCTGTTGGGAGAAATTAGTTGGCTTTGTCCCACCTTGGGAACTCCAAACTTTTATTTAAAACATCTTTTTGCTACTCTTGAGGGAAATAGTTCTCTGAATAGCCCTCGTAAGTTATCTCCCAAAGCTTTACAAGAATTGCAATTAGTTCAGCAATGATTAAATGAAGGATTTCTGTCTTATTTATTTCCTCATCAATCAATCCAGATACTGATTTTCCACACTCCCAATATTCCACCTGGTTCATTAGTACAGGTAGATAAAATTACTGAATGGACTTTTTTCCCTAATAAGTTTAATAAGAAATTTGTCATATATTTAGATAAAATAACTATGTTAATTTTGAAAGGCAGAAATCGATGTTTACAATTATGTGGACCAGAACCTTTCCAAGTCATTACTTAATTATCAATTGCACAGATAAATCATAGTATTCAACTTAATGAAGAATGGCAAATTGCTCTCTCAGGTTTTACTGCTCAGTGTATGATGCAGTAAAACACTGAGATACACTGCACTAACTGAAATAAATTTTTCTGCTTCTCACTCTGGCAGAGCAGTTTTACCTACCCCCGGTGTCTGGGTGAGTGACTCCATGACCATCCACCCATAAACCCTGGTCCTTCGGGACCCCAGACCTCATCCTGTGGGACCCCATTCCTTGGTCCCTTTGTCCCAAGGGACCCCACTCATTGAGCAAACCCACACGAGGCATGCCATAAATGACAATTTATTGTTGTTTGTATTCTTGATAATGGCCATTCTGACTGACATGACGTGAAATCTTAGGGTAGTTTTGATTTGCATTTCTGCTTGCTAGGGATGTTAAACATTTTTTCACACGTCTGTTGATCGATTGTATATCTTCTTCTGTGAAGTTTGTGTTCAGCTCTTTGGCCCATTTATTGACTGGGTTTTTAGTTTTTTTTGTTTTGTTTTGTTTTTGGTGATAAGTTATTTGAGTTCTATGTATATCCTGGAGATTAGTGCTCTATTGGATGTGTGTGTGGTAAAGATTCGTTCCCAGAATGTCAGCTCTCTGTTCACTTCATTGATTATTTCTTTTGCTGAAAAGAAGCTTTTTAGTTGAATCCATCCTATTTGTTCTTTCTTGGTTTTACTTCTTGTGCTGTAGGAGTCTTGTTAAGAAAGTATGGTCCTAATCTGACATGATGCAGATTTGGGCCTATTTTTTTCCTCTGTTAGGCTTTGGGTCTCTGGTCTGATTCCCAGGTTCTTGATCCACTTTGAGTTGAATTTTGTGCATGGTGGGAGATAAGGGTTTAGCTTCATTTTGCTGCATATGGAATTCCAGTTTTCCCAGCTCCATTTGTTGAAAAGGCTATCTTTTCTCCAGTGTATGTATTTGGCACCTTTATCTATTATAAAGTAACTGTATGTAAGTGGGTTCATCTCAGTGTCTCTTATTCTATACTATTGGTCTACATGTCTATTTTGGTGCTAGTACCATGTCATTTTTGTTACTGTACATTTGTAGTATAATTTAAGGTATTGTATTGTAATGCATCCTGCTTCACTCTGTTGCATCCAACCCGCACCTCTTCCCAAGAAGTGCAGCCCAGACAACTCTGCAGAAGCAGCAAACTTTATTGAGGAAATAGGCACACAGGCCAATCGATTGGGATCAGCTCTCCTTTCCTTCAGAGAGTGACCCCGCAGTGAGGGTTTCAGAGGTTATTATAGGGTGGGCTAACTATATGACTCAGGAAAACATGATTTGGAAGATATTCAATCTATAATTATTTACAATTCAATTGTGACAGCACCTCCTATGTCCTCTTTCAGTTCCTGGAACTTTAGGTAACTGGCCAGGGGTTCTGGCAGCCTATGGTTTTGCCCCCCCATCCATGAGAAGCAAGCATAGCAAAGCATTAATCACAGAAGCACAAAGGGCCGGTTAGCTGATACATGCAGGCCTGAGCCAGAGTGACTTCATCTTGAGTTTGAACTTTATATTCCCCTCTTTTCTAGTGAATAGTCAAACCTTTGACTCATCATCATCTATCAAGAGGGAGTTATAGTGGGACCTGTGTATCATGAGTTTAACAGTACTAATATTTTGTCTTATATAGTTAACTAGACAGTTAATAATGTAGAGGTCTACTAAAAATCCCAAAAGCAAAAGTATGAGGGGGCTTGAAATAGCAGATATCTTGCTAATCTAGTTCCATTAACAACAGCCTTCTCCTTACTAATAAATGTGTGGCAAAATTTGTACTAGAACACAAAGTTTCTTTGACACATTATTTTAAAAATACCAGGCATTGATGCAGGGAGTAATACCAGAAGTGCAAGCAAGCCAAGTAAAATGAGGGGCCTTGAAAACATAACTGTGGGAAACTGAGGAAGAAAGGAAGTAACTCATGCTAACATAGTCCACAACATTTCCCACTGATTTTATGGGACTAATTAAATCATTGATTTATCGTTATCAGTATGAATCCCAGATGCTGTTGTTTAGACTCTCCATTATAGTAGTTCACTTGGGGAATAGTTCACTTAGGGAATTATCCTGATATGTCAAAAAGCTCTAGAGATAATCAGGGAGTTATTATTGATAAACAGGCAAACAAAATGTCCTCTGGAGCCACGTAGAAATTAACCAAAAGTCCTAAGTAACATTAGGTTTTGTCTGACTAGAGGTAGGTGTTGGACTGACAAAATATGTTGTTTTAGCAGCTCATATCTTATAACATTTTTATTAACCCAAACAAGCCTCCAATTTTGTGAATTGATCCAAATACCCATTTATATTGATTGTATTTTCCCTCTAATTTTAGAGAACGCCTACCGCTGTAAAGAAAGGGGTGACGACTGCTCTTGCTGCTTCAAGCTGAAAGGGGGCAATGTGCAGTGGGGCAAGCAGTTTGGAGTCCCTTTTTATAAACTGGATCAAGGGGTCCATGATGAATGTCTTATGTAAGAAGAACAGGTTGTAAATTCATCTGGGGGTGGTGCTTTTATGAGAGAAACAAAAGATATGAGCACTGAAATGAGATCAATACACAATAAATGTTGTAGCATCTGAAACATGTCAATAAAGATCATGAAGATAATAGAAATCAATAATTTCTCACCAGCAGATGCAAGAACTAAGAAGTTATCCCCATAACAAGGCCTAAAGAAAGCCTAAGGCCCTTATTTGGCAATGTAAATCTTCTGTATTTCTAGAGTTATCAGGAATGTATATATAATATTTAGTTATGTTACTTTACTTAGGGCTAGAGAATTATACTAGTAAACATATACTAGTAAACATTGACCTAGCCTATGTTGGAGATTAGAAAGATCTGTAGGCCTTGAATTGACTAACAACTTTTAATCCTGACAGGTTTCTTTTGATAATTATCAGGTACTCTTGCTTACAAATCTCTCTTTTGTTGCCTCCAGTCTTATTTATTCTTGGGGGGCTAACCGAAGTGTACATCTTAAGTTACAAATAAATATATATATTTTTAAATGCCCAGGAATGGTTTTGTTTTGGTTTTAACTCTTTTTGCTAGGTGTTCAAGATCAAGATGGTCAAAGAGACCTTGTTTTTATCTATTGTTAAGAGTCAGCTGAGTGTTGTTGTGGGACACTCTTGGGGAACTCGTGAGCAGCCTCTTAGCACTGCTAGTTTCATCTGCACTAGGAAGGGTCAAGGTCTCACTGACCATGTGGCTTCCCTTGGATGCATCAGTGATGTCTCCCCTTTCCACTGACCCTCCTCTTTTGCAGCACACACACTGATTGGCTTTTTGTTCTCTAGTGGTCTCATTAATCTTCCTGTTTGGGAGGTTATGTGGCCCAGAGTTGTAAAGCTCTTCCCCATTTCCCAGAGTTCAGGCTGACTCAGAGGGAAAGAGCCAAATATTGGCTTTTTTAGCCCTCTTACTTTAACCTTAATATTTAAACCTTGGCCTTAAACATCCAACAAGTCAGTTTTACCACTCTTAAAGAGTACTGGGCTTTAACTTACTGCTTATAACTTTATAGTTATATTTACCTTTTCATTTACTGTCTGTCTATAGATGGCTTAATCTGGGTTACATATCCATATGCCCTATTTGAGATATACAATTTTAAGTGAACTAAAGTTTGCCCTAATTTGGATTTATTTTGACAAATAATTTCTGAGTCTATAGGAATTTCAGCTACAATATTAACCTTTAAACAGATCAGGTTCTCACTATATTTTAAAAATACCTTTACATTTTTATATTTCAGTGTAAAGGGTAACATAAGATTTAGATTTGGTTACAAAACAACAAATGAAATAAATAAATCTCTAATAAAATTTGTCATTTTTATAAGTCTAAGTTTATCATTACAACTTTATTTTGTAGAAGACAAGCTTGATAAAATGTTCCTTTAAATCTTTTACTTTAAAGACTTGTATACCTGAAAGATATTTAATATGTAAAGGACAGTAATACCACCATAATTACATTGATATTTTTATATTAATTTTATATTAATTTTATATTAATCAAGTTTAGTACTTAAACAAAATCCAGATTCTGTAGTGTAGTACAGTACTGTAAAATACCAGTTGCTGTTTAACCAGAATGGTACAAACCTTAATTTTTCCAAGACTAGTTGTTTTGAGAATAAAATTTGACAAACACAATGTTAGGAGTGAATTAATGTTTTAAGAAATTTTTGTCAAACAAAGACCTTTTAGCTTATTTTTTTAAAACCTATTATATTCAGAGCTAACACTTGTAAAACAGGTCTAATCAGAAAAATATATTAACCTAGAGTGCCATATCAAAATTAAGAACTCAAAAATAGAAGTTTAAAAGCCTTCCTGGTTTTCGTCTTGATATGGTCCCACTCATCAGAGGTGAAAATAGTTAAGAGAATATATACAAATGGGGCCCCATTTCTCCCTGAGGAAATCTCCCAACGAGGCAGCAAGGGAGTCTGCTTCCATTGGTCTCCTTGGGAGACCCCCTCAGCTCAGGGTCCTGTTCTAAACCAGTTTTTCTAGTTTTTTGGATAGTGGCCACCAAAATCTTAGCCTTTTGAAAAACATTTATTACCTGGTCTGCCATGAGTAAAACACTTTTGGGTCACTGCCAATAGTTGGAAGTTACTCTGTAAACAATTTAAGGTTTTGGAGGTTTCTGTGAATATCTGGGGCTGACTGAGAGACAAAAGACAAATTTCCTAGACAAAATGATGATTTCATATCTCTCTCTTTTTTTTTTTTTTACCTTTTAGTTTTTATTTTTGACCTTTTGAAAATTCTGTTGGCAGCCATTTACATTTTAATGCAAGCTTTAGTGAGCACAGATAAAAACCTTTTTAACCATTTTTTCCCTTTGGTTAGTATTTGATTTGGGTGGCCAGGCTGCCCAAAAATAATTTTTCTTTTTAGAACTCCAGTGGGGAGTTTGGTGGTCCCCTCCAGAGGCCATCTGACCTTGAGTATGGGCCATTCAAGGGAACAGGAAGTGGTTAGTTTACCTGAGTAAACAGCATCCCTGGATTTTCAGCCTTCTACTGAAAATCCTTACAGTGTGATTTGATCAAATCTAAAGGGATAGGTATGGATAAAGATTGACTCATTATTTCAAAAGACAAGGAGACAGTACACAGAGACAAGACAAACAATAAACACACCACAGTTAGGCTAGAGATCTCAAGGCTATAACACCTTTGTGGCCACTTAATATCAAGATGGTTTTATGAGCTCTTACCTGAAACCTGAACCAGACCAGATGGAGTCCACCGGCGTCCTGGGTGGAGTCCTGACTTGGGGCAATGTGCTGTGTCCAGCTTGGCCCTCAAGTCCCAAATGGTATACCAATACAGATTTGACCTATTCCTCAAGGGGCATTAATTCCCCTCAGTAGAGAAGATCAATTCCTGTTCCACACTCCTGGGAAGGAGAGTGGGTGGAGCAACTGGGAAGAGGGCTTCCTGGCCAATGCACCAAATGTTGCATCCAACCCGCACTCTCCCCAAGGAGTGCAGCCCAGATAACTCTGCAGAAGCAGCAAACTTTATTGAGGAAATAGGCACACAGGCCAATCGATTGGGATCAGCTCTCCTTTCCTTCAGAGTGACCCCGAAGTGAGGGTTTCAGAGGTTATTTTAGGGTGGGCTAGCTATATGACTCAGGAAAACATGATTTGGAAGATATTCAATCTATAGTTATTTACAGTTCAACAATGACAGCACCTCCTATGTCCCCTTTCAGTTCCTGGAACTTTAGGTAACTGGCCAGGGGTTCTGGCAGCCTATGGTTTTGCCCCCCAATCCATGAGAAGCAAGCATACAAAGCATTAATCACAGAAGCACAAAGGGCCAGTTAGCTGATACATGCAGGCCTGAGCCAGAGTGACTTCATTTTGAGTTTGGACTTTACAACTCTTCTTGCTAAGAATTGCTTTGGCTATTCTGGGTCTCTTATTCTTCCAAATGAATTTTATGATTGCCTTTTGTATTTCTACAAGGAATAACATTGGTATTTTAATTGATATTGCATTGAATCTATATAGCACTTTGGGTTGTATGGCCATTTTAATAATATTGATTCTGTCTATCCAGAGGTATGGGAGATTTTTCCATCTTCTAAAGTCTTCAATTTCTTTCTTCAGTGCCTTGTAGTTTGCATTGTATAGCTTTTTCACCTCTTTTGTTAAATTGATTCCCAAGTATTTTAATTTTTTTGAGGCTATTGTGAATGGGATAGTTTTTTTTTTTTAAATTTCTCTTTCAGAGGGTTTATCACTGATGTATAGAAATGCAATTGATTTGTGGATGCTGATTTATATCCTCCTACTTTGTTGAAATCATTTATTAATTCTAAGATGCCAGGAGTTTTAGCCCTATATTCCCCCCAAGCCTTCAGGGGAAGGAGGGGGCCTTACTCCAGCGAGGCCAAACTAGGAAAGGCAGGACCTGACTGACTATCTGCAGCCAACCCTCTTGCTGGAGGACAATCAGACATGTCAGTGAGACTAGTCAGTGCAGGAACTCATTTATTGCAGAAATGGGGATGAATATATAGTCTCTTTCAACCAATCAGCTTAAATGTCAATCTGCCATGGCCTGTTCATACAAGCAAGCACCCTATACCAAATATAAGCAGTCATGCCTTGTCCATGAGCATGGAAGTGGGAGGTAACCAATGAGATAGGTTTTCTTTTCTTGGGAGCTGGCATATAAATTGGCCCTAGGAATGCCATACATATCCCCCTTTTTGTTTTAATAAAGATGTGGGCACCCAATGTACTAGAAGGTCTGTACTCGAACCTGTCTTATGTTGTCCCCATCAGGGGATCTTACCCATCTTTGACTACCACCTTAGCTCTTCCAAGGGGCACCTCCCTTGAGTCGGCTAGACCACTAGAGGGGTGCTGGGTGAGGGTTGATGAAGAGCCAGCTATTTAAGGGAAAAGGGATTCATCTTGATAGGAACTAGGGCTTTTGTAATGCTCCCAATCCATGTTGTGTAGAGCGGCATACTGCTGTCTTACCTCCATGAGCTGTACGGACCATGGTGGGTCACTAATGAATTGCAAAAGCTTATTGATTACACATGGCCCAAAGGCAAATACAAGGATTACAGTAATAAGTGGACCCAGGAAGTGGAGGAGTTAGGGGATCCATCTATTTCTTGGATGATCCCTGATCCATTACCGTACCACCACCACTAAGGAGTCAAGTTGGGACTGAAGATCCAGTAGAGTTCCTGCAATACTCCCTCCAATGAACAGCAGAAGAAAGGCAATGAAGAGTCATAATCAGGCAAAATGTCCACCATGGCCTTTTACATGGGCATAATCCTAGAAAGGAGGGAGTGGAAGAGAGAATCACCTCTCCAGAGTAGATGCTCTTGGGTTGTCAATTTGTTCAGGGTGGCAATATTTAAGGTTTCTGGCAGGCACCAAGATGGGTTTTGATTCACCTATTGGGTAGACACCTCCAAATCTGTGACATTCACTTATAAGAGGGTCTGGCCCATGCCAACATCCTGTCAGGGGGTCCTTCCATCAAACCTCAATTTTGGTATAAGTCTTCTGTTGGACCAATGGCTCTGAAAGGCTGTTAGGGGCTGTTCTTTTGAAAAAATTAAAATATTTAATGTGAGCATGGCCATTTGTAACTGGTCATGGGGGTTAATTCCCCCTTTTTGTTTTAATAATTTATCCTTTATAGTTTTATTGTGTCACTCTACAATGGATTGTACCTGAGGGTTATATGGGATTCCAGTAGAATGTTTAAGATACCACTGAGTAAAAAATTCTTGTAGGGCTTGGCTTACAAAGCAAGGCCCATTGTCTGTTTTTACCTGTTGAGGTATTCCTAAAATAGCAAAACTTTGAAAAAAGTGACTCTGTGCATGTTTAGCTCTTTCTCCTGTATGGACAGTGACCCAAAAAGTATGAGAACTGGTGTCTATGGTCACAAAAACATACTTAAGTTTGCCAAAGGGTGCATAATGCGTCACATGAGTTTGCCAAATAACATTTGGCTTTAATCCTCTTGGATTTTCCCCAGGGGACTGGAGGGGTGGAATGTGTAGAAAGGGCAAGCAGGATTTACAGGTTCTAACATTATTTTTAAGTCCTTGATTGGCACTAGTGGGAATCTATGATGTAGCCCTTGCCAATTAAGGTGGGTCAGATCATGAAGTTCTTGGCCTTACAGCAGTCCAGGGTTTGGATGAGTGTTTATGGTCAATGCTCCACAGGGGGCCAATTGGTCTGTGAACTGATTTTCTTGGGATATTCATCCTGGCAGATTTTGACGTCCCCTTAGGTGTTGTAAAAATATAGGTGCAGAGTGCTCATTGAGGAGGGTTCTTACCTGGATCATCAAGCGTATGATTGGATTTTTGTCTAAACTAATATATGATGAGGATTGGGTGGGAAGAAGGTTGACCACATAAAGGCTGTCAGAGTGAAGTTTCATGGGTTCTTGAATATTAGTCAGGGCCAGGGCTATGGCATATATTTCTTTAAATTGAGCTGACACATTGATTTGCTGGAAATATCAGGTTTTTCTTGTCTTATTTATGAATCATGGGGGAGGTAGAATTTCCTCTGCAGATTCCTCCTTGCCTCCATCAGTGAACACATTTACAGCCTCAGGAAGAGGCTTACCAGAGAAAAGTTTTGGGGTGGTCCATTCCAGCCTCAAGGATGAGGTGACCCATTTGGTAGCCCCATAATGACAATCAATTTTTCTCCAAAACCAGTTAGGGTGTCAGACACTGTTATAGTTTGTACAGATCCACTCAAAAATCAGTTAGACAATAGAATATCATCAAGATGTCAGGGTATTTCCCAAAATGTCTTACAATAATATCCTAATCTTTAATTATGAAATCTGCTAACTGATCCAGTTGTGCATATATCCATGGGGCACCCCTTAGAGAGGAATAAATCCATTGAAGAGGGCTCTCCCATTGGGTAATGACAGCTGAGAGCAGCTTAGAGCCAGGAGGAGGTCACAATCAGGTTTGTGTCAGGCCAGCTAAGCCTCATTGAGAGTCAATTGATTCTTTTGGAATATCTATTGGTGTTCCTTTGTCAGCAGAATAAGATCTGAGGAGTCTTTATATTTTAGTAACTAATGGGAGAAGGTCCTCTGTAGTGATGTGAATCCAGGGCTGCAGCCAATTAAGTTCTCCCAAGACCTTTTGTAATTCCACTAAGGTGTATGAGGGCTTTACAGATGACTGAGATTTGTGGGGGCAGACAGAGTCTACTTTGAGCTTTTCTCCCGAAAATCTCAAAGGGCAGGACAGTCTGGACTTTATCATTGAAGATATGTAATTCCCCTTGCTCTAGAAGGTGCTGGGCTCCCTATCGGCAGAGACTAACTGGGAGGAATTGACTGCACCAATAATAATGTCATCCATATAAACATAGAGAGTAATTCCTGGTTGTTGTTGGAGGAGCTATAATACATGTGAGACATATTGTTTACAGAAGGAGGGACTATTAGCCATGCCCTGTGGCAAAACCACCCACTCGTACATTTCATCAGGCCTATGGAAATTAGTGGAAGGGATGGAGAATGTGAACTTCTCACAATCAACAGAGTTAAGAGGGATGGGAAAAAACCAGTTCTTAATGTCAATCACGATGAGGGACAGGTTTGTTGGGATGAACGGAATCAAAGGCAGTCCTCGTAAAGGGGTGCCCACCAGAACCATCCACTAGTTAATCTTTCTCAAATCTTGTAACCTCCTAAACAGAACTATTCCAGGGGTTAAGGGATGGGCAAATGTGGCTAGTGTAATTGTTTGGAGCTTGTTTTGGGGTTGCGGGGAGGCCATACACAAGGTGCAGGAACCTGTTGCCCGGTGGCCTCGAGGAGGGCGTCAGCACTACAGTTGCTAAAACCTTCTCAGGCAAGATATATTGTTGTTGGTATTCTTACTTCTCTAGAAAATCATCATAAAGAGCCTTATGATCAGTGGTGATATATGCTTCAGTCTCCCCAAGAATATCCTGTGCCAGCAAATTGGCCATGAGGCCAAAGGCAATAAGGGGTTGGACCTCCCCATTACTCCCGTCTACATCTTCCCATTTAAGCCAATCTTTAGTCTCCTCAGAGGCATTATTGCCCCCAACCACCAATAGATGGGGCCCTGGGATCAACTTCCATTGAGGGAGGACCTCTTCCATTCATAATATGGTGCAGTCCGCCTCTGTGTCAATTAGACAACAGAAGCTTTTCCCAGCTATATAGATATCCATTTTTGTCCTTATCCCTGGTATTATAGGGACAGTCCAGTGGGCTCTGGAGGAATCTCAACCCCCAGCAGTTGGGCCTCCTTTGGTTGATAGGACTAGAGGCTGCCCCTCCCTTAGTTTAAAGGATTGTCCAGGATATTGAATTTGGATGAACAATCCTTTTGCCAATGGATCCCCATCTTACATCTAGGACAGGGGTCTTGGGAGAAGGCTGATTCACCGTCTTCACTAGGGGAAGTCTGGGCTGCCGGCCAGGCCACAGGTGGCCATTAGGGCATTCCCTTTTAAAATGACTACATTGTCCACAGCCATAGCCAATCCCCTTCTCCCTGGGCTTTGAGTCTCAACCCCCTGAGTGGGAAAAAGATGGTAGCAGTCAGAGTCTCTGTAAGAGAAGCAGTTTGAGCCTGTAAGGCCATCACCAAGGATGGGGACTGGTGGGCCTGAGTACCCACATCCTTGGTCACTATTATCCATCTCCTCATGGATCAGTCCTTCATCCCTGCACATGCCAGCTTGTGGTCTGTGGTTATCCTTTACCAGACCAGCATTTTAATGAATTGGTCTCACAGGGGGCCAAGGGGAAACTTTCGTTGGAGGTTTTTTTCTACTCTCTCAATAAAGGTAGCCAGATCTTCAATGGGTTTTTGGATTATCCTCAATACTGGGGGTTCTGATGGCCCCTCCCCTAGTTTTTTTCCATGCCATTAAGCCCAGTGATTGTACCTGTTCCTGATAGGGTGCCATGATGGTGACCTGTTGGGGCCCAATGGCAAATTGATCATTTCACCCTGAGAGCATCCCATAAGTAATAGGGATGGGAGGATTAGCGGCCTGGTTCCTCTCTACTTGGGAGTGACACTCCTCATTTAAACAAATGCATAATTTAAGGTATAATGGGCCAGGAGGAACTGCCTTAGTTAGGCTCTTCCCATCCTGGGTGGTGCACTGTTGATGAGCCAATCCTTGAAGGATGGTCTCAGCCCATGGGGAATTAAGCCCATCCCCTGAGACTGCCTTTTTAAATTCCTTGAGCTCCTATGCTTCACAGGGGTACCAAACTGCTGATCAGTTTCTACCCAGATTGGCATTTGCCAGAAATGCCTGAAAAAATGGTGGCACTTCCTTGTCTGTGAGACAAGATAGCAGAAGCAATTTTCCACCATCTGGACAAGATGGCGATCGGCTCTCCTCAGGGGAAGGGTGACAATATGGTGGAGGCCATTCACCCTCATGGGGGTGGGCCAGCGAGTCAGGCTCTGGGGCTGATAGTGGAGAGAGATTGGCCCAGGGAATCACCTCAGGCCAGGTCTTGGGACCCTACCCTTTTGTGGGGGAGGGTAGGCATGGCCCGTTAGATGCTTCAAACCCTTCACTATCAAAGAGCTCCCATTCAAGTTTGCCTCCCATGCTCTCCTTGGGGATCTGCTCTTGGGCCCCCTTGGATGACCTTGGCTTGTCCCCAAGTGGTTCCCTGGGTGTCACAGGGGAGAAGCAGGCCTTGAGAGGCAACAGGATTGGGTAGACACCCAAGGATGGATCCTCACCCAAGTTGACCTCCCTCTTTCCTGACAAGCTACTCCACCCTCTCCCATGTGCAGTGGTCAAAAAGATTGTTGGCTGGGAGCCAAGGGGCTGCCCGCATGAAGGTCTCCCAGACTTTCTCAGCCTGGGTATTAGAGACCTCCAAGCCTCGACTCTTAAGCATGAACCTTAATTCCTTAAGAGCGGGGTCTTCCTTAGTATTAGCCTGCCACATCTTTTCGGGTGTGCTCTTACCTCGAGACTGGCTTGGCCCAGTCTGCTGGTGATCTAGTTTTGCTTTTTGCCCCACGTTGGGCACCAGAATGTTGAGGTTTTTAGCCCTATATTCCCCCCGCCGAGCCTGCAGGGGAAGGATAGGGCCTTACCCCAGTGAGGTCAAACCAGGAAA
Organism: Xerus rutilus; assembly: GCA_028644305.1. NCBI lineage: Eukaryota > Metazoa > Chordata > Mammalia > Rodentia > Sciuridae > Xerus > Xerus rutilus. Next base: position 2,709,084 of record JAQQSJ010000020.1, read on the forward strand.
GGCAGGAGCCAACTGACTACCCGCAGCCAACCCTCTTGCTGGAGGACAATCAGACATGTCAGTGAGACCAGTCAGCACAGAAACTCATTTATTGCAGAAATGGGGATGAATATATAGTCCCTTTCAACCAATCAGCATAAAAGTTAATCTGCCATGGCCTGTTTATGCAAGCGAGCACCCAATACTGAATATAAGCAGTCATGTCTTGTCCATGAGCATGGAAGTGGGAGGTAACCAATGAGATAGATTTTTTTTTCCTCAGGAGCTGGTGTATAAATCGCCCCTAGGAATGCTCTACACTAACAATTTTCTGGTAGAATTCTTTGGATCCTCTAAGTATAGATTTATGTCATCTGCAAATTATGATAGTAAGAGTTTTCTTTTCTGATTTGTATCCCTTTATTTCTTTTCATCTGTCCAATTGCTCTGGCTAGTGTTTCAAGGACTATGTTGAATAACAGTGGTGAGAGAGGGCATCCCTGTCTAGTTCCCACTTTTAGAGGGAATGATTCCAATTTTTCTCCCTTTAGGATGATGTTAGCCTTAGGTTTAGCACAGATAGCTTTTCAAAGTTGAAATATGTTCCTAATATCCCAAGTTTTTCTTGTGTTTTTAGCATAAAAGTGTGTTGTATTTTGTCAAAAGCCTTCTCTGCATCAATTATTAAAATCATATGACTCTTATCTTTAAGTCTATTGATGTGATGCATTACATTAATTGATTTAGGCATGTTGAACCAACCTTTCATCCCTGGAATAAACCCCACTTGATCAAGCTGCACTATTTTTTGATATGTTTTTGTATGTGATTTGCCAGAATTTTATTGAGAATTTTGCATCTATGTTCATCAGGGATATTGGTCTGAAGTTTTCTTTCTTTGATGTGTCTCTGTCTGGTTTTGAAATCAGGGTAATACTCGCCTCATAGAATGAGTTTAGATCGGTTCCCTCCTTTTGTATTTCATGAAATAGTTTGAGGAGTATTGGAATTAATTTTTGTTTAAAGGTCTTGTAGAACTCATCTGAAAATCCATCTGGAGCTGGGCTTTTCTTGGTTGGAAGGCCCCTAATAGCATCTTCTATTTTCATAATTGAAATTGATGTGTTTAAGTTGTGTATGTCCTCTTGGTTCAGTTTTTAGGTCATATGACTCTAGAAATTTGTTGGAGTCTTCAGGGTTTTCTATTTTACTGAAGTATAATTTTTCAAAATAGTTTCTAATTATCCTCTGTATTTCAGTAGTGTCTGTTGTGATATTTCCTTTTTCATCACATATTTAAAAATTTGGGTTGTCAATTTTGTTTATTTTTTCAAAGAACCAACTTTTTGTTTTGTCAATTTTTTGAATTGTTTCTTTTATTTCAATTTTATTGATTTCAGCCCTAATTTTGATTATTTACTGTCATCTACTTCTTTTGGTGTTAATTTGTTCTTCCTTTTCTAAGGCTTTAAGACAATTCATTTATTTATTGACTTTTACTTCTAATGAATGAATTTATTGCTATAAACTTTCCACTTAGCACTGTCTTCCTGGCATCCCAGAGATTTTGGTATGTTGCATCAGTTTTCATTTGTCTCTAAGAATTTTTTTCTCTTCTCTGATGTCTTCTGTTACCCATGCATCATCCAATAGCATGTCATTTAGTTTTCAGGTCATGAAGCAGTTTCTGTTTTTTAATCTGTCATTGATTTGTAATTTTATTCCATTGTGGTCAGATAGGATGTAGGGTAGAATCTCTATTTTTTTTTGTATTTGCTAAGACTGTCTTTGTGACATAACATATAATCTATTTTGGAACAGGATCCATGTGCTGCTGAGAAAAAAGTGTATCCACTCATTGAGAGATGGAACACAATATATGTCTCTTAAGACTAAATTATTAATAGTTTCATTGAGATCTATGGTTTCTTTATTAAGGTTTTGTTTGAAAGATCTATCCAATGGTGAGAAGGCTGTGTTAAAGTCTCCAAGTGTTATTGTGTTGTGGTCTATTTGATTCTTGTATTTGAGAAGGATTTGTTTGATATTCATAGAAGATTCATTATTTGGGACATAGATAGTTATGATTGATATGTCTTGTTGATGTATGATTCCCTTAAGAAGTATGAAATAACCTTCTTTATCTTTTTTCACCATCTTCGTTTTGAAGTCCACTTTTATTTGATATAAGGATAAAAATTTCTGCTTGTTTGCAGTGTCCATGTGAGTGATATGTTTTTTCCCACCCTTTCACTTTCAGTCTGTTTATGTTTTTCCTGTGACATGAGTTTCTTGAAGACAGCATATTGTTGGGTCTTTTTATTTTAATCCAGTCTGTCAGTCTATGTCTTTTAATTGGTGCATTTAGGCCATTTACATTCAGGGTTATTATTAAAATATGATTTGTAATTCCAGTAATTTTGGGTTTTTTTTTTTTTTTTGGTATTTACTTTGAGTTTTCTCTTTTGAAAGGTCTTTCCATTAGTGTAGTTCCTCTCTTTGTAAATTTTTATTGTTGGTTATCCTTTCCTCCTTGTAGAATATTTTGCCAAGAATGCTGTGCTCTGCAGATTTTGTTACTGTAAATTCTTTTAACTTTTGTTTACCATGGAAGTTTTTATTTCATCATCAAATCTGAAGCTCAATTTTGCTGGATATAAGATTCTTGGTTGGCCACCATTTTTCTTTCAGGGGTTGGGATACGTTATTCCATAATCTCTTGGCTTTTAGTGTCTGGGTTGAAAAATCTGCTGAGATCCAAATTGGTCTCCCTTTATATGTAATCTGTTTCTTCTCTCTTGTGGTCTTTAAAATTCTGTCCTTATTCTGTATGTTGGGCATTTTTATTATAATGTGACTTGATGTAGATCTGTTGAAATTTTGTACGTTTGGTGTTCTATAAGCCTTTTGTATTTGATTTTCCATTTCATTTTTCATATTTGGAAAGTTTTGTGATATTATTTCATTGAAAAGATTGTGCATTCCTTTGGTTTGAAATTATGTGCCTTCTTCTATCCCAATAAATCCCAGATTTGGTCTTTTGATGCTGTCCCATGTTTCTTGTATGTTCTGTTCATGATTTTTTACCATCTTCACTGTGTGGTCAAGTTTATTTTCAAGATTGTATATCTTGTCTTCATTATCCGAGGTTCTGTATTCCAGGCGATCTAGTCTGCTGGTGATGCTTTCTATTGAGTTTTTAATTTGGTTTATTGTTCCCTTCATTTCAAGAATTTCTCATTTTTGTTTTTCACGATCTCTAGCTCTTTCTTAAAGTAATCTTTTGCTACTTGTAATTGCTGTCTTATCTCTTTGTTAGAATTATCAATGGTTGCCTTTATTTGCTTTTCTGTTTCTTTGTTGGATTGATCAATTTTTGCCTGTAATTTCTCACTTATGTCATTTTTAAATTTTCTGATCATTTTAATTATGTGCATTCTGATTTCTTTTTCTGACATTTCATCAACTGTGTTGCCAATGGATTCTGTTACAGTGGTATTGAGGTTTATTTGGAGCACTTTCTTCCCTTGTTTTTTCATGTTAATTGTGTATCTTCCTTTCTTGAAGTACCTATCTGAATTATTGTAGCTTCTATCCTATAATCTTTTATTGACACTTCAAATTACCTCTGTCTCACATTGGAGCTACTTCTGTTCCCTCAATGTCCCCAGATGGGCACTACTGTTACTAAAGTTGGTGGCAGAGGTAATGGATTTACCTGTAGAGGGCAGTGGGATTGGCCATGGCTGGGCTCTTCAGGCAGCCCCTGAAGGCTGTTTTGCCCCTCTCTTTTGCTCCTGCTGGTGAACAGAAACTCTGGAGTGGAACTGGAGGTGGGCCCAGGTCTCACTTAGGCAGGGTCACAAGCAGGAGACTGTGTGTGACCCTTACAGTGAGTGTGAGCTTTCCTGGGGCTGGAGGCTTTCAGGCTCTGGTCTGCCTTCCATTGGGCACACCTGGCATTCCCTAAGAGTGGTTTTGGGCCTTCTGTCTTGCCTGACCACAGGAACTCTGGAACAGAACTGTGGCAGGCCCAGAGTAAACTTGGGTGGGGCCTCTTCACACTGGGTCCTTTCAGGTGATTCTTACCCTGGATGTGCCTTCCTCCGTGGCTGGTAGCTATCAGTCTCTGCTCAACCTTTGGTTGGACACCTGTGGAGTTTCCTGAGGGTGGATTTGGGCCCTCTGTTGCTCCTGCTGGTCCACAGGAAATCTGGAGTACAACTGGGGCAGGTGCAGGTTGCAGTTGGGTGGGGCTGCATCTCTCCAGGTTCTCTGCTGTGACTCTTACCCTAAATTTGGGCTCACCAGTGGCTAACAACTAGCAGTCCCTGGTCTCCCTTTGGCTGGACACTCATGGAGTTTCCTGAGGGCATATTTGGGCACTCTGTGGCTCCTGCCAATCTGCAGGAACTCTAGAGTAAAACTGAGGTGTGCCCAGGCCACCCTTGGGCATAGATGCCTCACACTGATGTCTCTGGGTAACTCTTGCCCTAAATTTGGGCTCCCCTGTGGCTAGAGGTAGCAGTACCTGGTCTCTCTTTGGCTGGACAACTGTGGAGTTTTATTAGGGTGGATTTGGGCCCTCTGTGGCTCCTGCTGGTTTGCAGGAACTCTGCTATTTTGTTTTGATCAAAGTGATTCTTGAATTTGAAAAGGGTGAGTTTAATGTATATAAATGCTATATTATTTGAGAAATGGTATTTAAAATTAATGTGGCTTTTTGATGTAAAGTTTCTTTAAAGCAGAATGAAAGGCCATTTTTTGTCCTTTCTGATTAACTTTGGCTTGAAGTCCACTTTATTTTATATGACAGATGCTCCTGCTTATTTACAAGATTCATGTAAATAATATATTCTTCCCAATTCTATCTTCAGTCTGAGAATAACTTTTCATATGAGGGGGATCTTTTAAATATAGTGTATTTTTGGTTCTTCTTTTTAAATCTAATCTGTTTGTCTTTTGATCAACTAGTTTAGGTCATTTACAGTCAATGTTATTAGTGAGAAATAATTTTAATTCCCTGTCATTTTTATTTTATTTTTGAATTTTACTTTGAATTAATTTCTCCTTTTACTGACTATTCTTCTAGCATATTTCCTCCTTTTGCTGGTTTTCACTTTCATTTTTTATTTCTTTATTATGGAATATTGTATTGATAATTATTTTTACTGCAGGCTTTCTAGTTCTGATTTTATTAATTCTTTTTATCATGGAAGTTTTTATTTTATCATCAATTATAAGCTTAATTTTGCTGAGTATATTATTCTCATCTCCCATTTATTTTTATTTTATTTCAGAATTTGCTATATATTATTCCAAAACTTTTTAGCTTTGAAAGTCTTGAGCAAAGAGCCATGTGTACAAAATTTGCACTAAATTATTAAAATGAAATTTTAGAAAGTTATGCTTATAAAACAAAATATATTTTGAAAAAGGAAAAAAAACTGGAATCTCTAAAGTTCTCAATTTTATCTTAGGAGATTCTTTCAGTAATTAATGAATGTGAATGTCTATTCTCTATGCAAAATAATATCAAAATTCATGTGACATCTCAATGTATGGTCTAAATTTTCAAAAATACAGGAAAAATTTAAAATAAATACTGTAATACTATCTGTGCAAATATTTTTTTGGATATAATATACCCCCAAGCAAAGAAAATGTGACTACATCAAACAAAAGCAAATGGAAAAACTAAGAGAAGAGAGACAAATTAAAATATAGAATAAATATCCAGGGTTTATGATGCAACATTAGTATCCAGAACATGCAAACAACAGAAAATGGAACTCAAAAACAACTTTTTGTGATGGTTCTTCAAATAAGTAAAAATAGATGGACATGGTTTCAAATGACTGTTATTCCAACTACTTCCACTACCTGAAGCAGGAATATTGCAAGGTCGAAAACATTGTAGGCAATATAGCCAGATCTTTTCTGAAAACAAAATATAAGTGAAATAGAATTCTGGTCTTGGTGATAATTAGCTGTAAATAGCATCCTGAGAAGAAAAGGTTGGAAAAACAAAAGTATCTTTTTTTTTTTTTAGAGGAGATTGTAGATGTACTTAATGGTAGTGTAAGAATCACCAAAACTATCATAAAATAAATAAACAAATAAATCAGAATTTAGCATCTAAAAGAACAAAAGCTTTTATTTATGCTCACCTTTTAAGCAGCAAGAAAAGAAAAAATAAATATTTGGTTAATGGTCTTGAACACCCAGATATTAATATGTATTTAGACTTAGCCCTTTTTTTTTTTTTTTTTTTTTTTTAAATATCTTTATTTTTATGTGGTGCTGAGGATCGAACTCAGTGCCTCACGCGTGCTAGGCGAGCACGCTACCACTGCGCCATAACCCCAGCCCTCATAGTATAAACAAAATGTAACTATAAATGGATAAAATATGTACATTTAAAGCTAAAATTATAAAACCTCTTGCAAAAAATATAAATTCAATCTTATGATCTTGGACTGAACAACCTTAAAATGATGCTTTTAAAACATGCAAGGGGAAGCTTATCGAATATTACTCTCTTTGTGATATAAGCACACATCTAAGAAAGTTAACAGGAGAAAATAAATTAAAATCACACACACATGTGCACACACACACACACATATATACATATATGTGTGTCTCTATGTGATATATATATACATATATATGTATATGTGTGTTTATGTGTGTGTGTGTGTGTGTGTATCATAGTATCAAAACTTAATTTGCAGGTGATGCTTTTTAATTCCTAGTAGAGAAAAAATCAAAAACACAATTGTAAACAGCCAGCAAAGGATTTAAATATATTTCCAAAAGAAAACAAATAGCAAATAAGCAAATAAAACAGTCAATCTTTTATAACCTGCATGTTTTTTTAAGTCTGAGTAGCCTAAATGAACTTCCTACACTGTATAGTCTTACTGAAAAAAATTACTTAATGATCCCTATGATCTTTTTACATTTTATGACCTAAATTGACTCTATGACTTGAAAAGCCTCTAATATCTTGTTATTATGTATGATGAGATTATACTCTATAGAATTGTGTTTCCTCTATGATCTTTGTAGGCTTTATATTCTCCATATCCTTGAAAATCTGAACAGATTGTAAGACCTGGGTAGGATCTATGAGATGAGTAATTTTTAATGGCTTAGGTATAATGTAGATTTTTTTGTCCTGTATAGACTCTGTGGCCTTCATAGATTTTATAATGTACATGGTTTATTCTTTGATGTAAGTATCCATTATGATTTATGGTGCCTCCATGGTCTATGAAGTCTTTATAATCTGAGTAACTTCTATGATTCATGAAACTTCAATGACATAACATAGCTTCTTTTGCTTGTGAAACCCCTATCAACAGTGTAGCCTCTATGATTTATACAGAAAAATATGGCCAGTGTGTTTCTATAACTAAAGTAATATCTATGACATGCATAGCCTCTGTTTTGTTTGTAATTCTCTGACATGTGTTTCATTTATGGCTTCAGTAGCCTAGTAACCTCTTTAGTCTCTATAATCTTCAGAGTACTTTTAATGGGTGTATCTTCTATAACTAAGAATACACTTTGACTAGCCTTGTCTCTATTACCTGTGTAGCCTAATAATCTTAGTAATCCTGATCCTTTTTGTTTTCTCTATGTTCTGTATAACCTGGTTAAACTGCATAGTTACTATATCCTGGCTGTCCTGTATAAACTGTATGTTCTCCATGTTCTCAATACTCTAACACAACTGTGGAAAGCCTGTAGTATTTATATTGTCAAAGGAACCACAGTAGAAGAAAGAAAACTAAGAGTTTCAACCATGTTAGAAAACCATCAGGGTGCAAATTGTGAAATATAAGCAGTTTCTCAAGCACAACTTTAGGGCATGGGGTTTACTCTTTCATGGCCAGGCTCAGGAAGAGGTGGATTGGCTATGACTGGGATGCCAAGTAACTAATAAAGAAGGTTGGCTAGAGAAAAGGGCTAAGATAAGTGAGATAGGTGGAAATAAATGTTTAAACCTAATAGAGGAGATTAATAAAATCAAAGTGCCTGTGGTAGGTATCCTGAGGCCATTTCTGTACAAGGGAGCAAAAAATTAACAAAAGGTAAATAACTATTTATCATAGGGTTTAAGTTATTTGGCCCTATATTGTGTATTAATTTCACAAGCAGAGTACTACACCCAGTGTTGGGTTATACAGTGACAGATTTATAGGTGTCTTTGAGTCTTCTGTATGACCCATGTAGCCTCTATAACCTGAGTATCCTCTATTATCTGTGAATGTTTTATAATTAACATAGTTTTAAATATTGAATTGTCTAACTGACCTGTGAAGAATTTAGTAAGTGTATGACTTCTAGGTTTAGTGTACTCACAATACCCTGAGGATCCTCTATGATCTGAAAGCCTCAGGGATTTTATGTATCTTCTATAACTGTGGATCATCTATTGCCTTGATAGACTCTATGGGTTTTGTAAACTACATGATTAGTGCAGCCTGCATGGCTTGATTAGCCTCTGAGATTTTTTTAGCCTCCATGGTCTAAAAGGTATCTATGCATACACTCTATGATATGACTAGCCTCTATGATCCTAGTAATCCCTATAATTTGATGATCATCTATTTCCTGAACAGTTCCTATTGTCTATGTACCATTTCTCACCATAGTAGAGTTTATGACATGATTGCCTTACTTTTTTAGTGTTACCTGATGACCCCATAGTCAATAGAAGCTGTGTGACCTCTATGGTCTTAGGAGGCTTTTTGACACATATAAACTCAATGATCTCAATGAACTCAAGTTCCTAAAAATAATCATTGAGGATATAGGATAGACATCAAAAATTTAGAATATAGCCCAATATAGGACTACTTGTTTACATTGAGACACCAAGCAGAAAACTGTAACTGGAAACAAGTATAAAATAATGAGAGTAAAGAGAAAGAGATACAATTATAGATCAATTAAGTCTCTCACAAAATTTTATTAGAAAAATTTTGACTTTAAATACATCTTTATCTGCTTTATAATTTATACTGGTTTTGTAGTTTTTAGATTATAGGAGAGATAGAATATAGCATGGATTCACCAAACTTCTCAAAAACTAAATTCTTATAAGGTATCACAATCTAAACCTGTCCATTATTATGTCTTGCAGGGTCAGTAGCATATGCTACCACACACACACACACACACAAAAACACAACAGTATTATTATTTTAATAAGCCACTAGATAATGTACATGTCCTGTTCAAAAATTAAAAACACAAAAAGTCACCCTATATTTTCTCCATGAGTTAACAGTTTGGTTAACAAAACACAACCATTAATTTTATTTAAATAAAAAATATACAAATTGCAATATAATGATAAAATGTGAATGTAAGAAGACCTTGGAGGCAGTAATGATATTCATGAGACTCTTAAATTTTATTTTCAACTATGTGGTCATTATAGCCAGTCTTCATTATGAAGGGTATAAATATAGCATTCTTGCTTATCTCTACTTTATGTCATGTCACAAACTTTTTAAAAATTTACATGTCAGAATTTAACTATAAAGTTTAGAGAAAATTTTCCTATTAAATGGCTAAGAAAATATTAAATATTTCCCATTCATGTGCTTGTAATAACCTTTGCACATCCTGATTTAACATCTAAAGTATGCTGAATTTTCAGTGGGTTTGTGTCAGTGGTTCACTAATAAGAACTCAGTCATTCACTCATCTCAAGGCAATTTCTTCCTCTCTTCAGGTATCTAACAAGTTCTCGGGGAGATGGAGTGTCATTGAGGAAGTCACTTGGGTGAAAATGTTGTTATAGTGGAGATTTCTACATTCTAATTTGTATTTAAAGTGCTCCACTGAGAATAAGACCTTGGAGACTCAAATGTGGAGAGGATTCTCTAAGACTCCCTATTCAGTACCATGAAAAACTGCCCTAGGACTCCCCAGCTGTAGGAGCACTCCTGATACCTTCTTCACCTCCCTTCCCTCTTTTCCCATTCTATGGTGATGAAACATATGCACAGCATAGCATGCCTTATTGGTTGTAACCTCAAGGCTGTGATTGGTCCAAGGACCCTATATAAACCTCTGTACTTCCTGGATTAAATGGGTTCTGTGTCTTGTTCTGGCAGAGCAGTCTTACCTACCCCCGGAGTCTGGGTGGAGTGACCCCACGGACTGTCACTCCCAACTTCATCCCATGAGACCCCACTTTATCTTCCCCTAAGACCCCTTTTCATCACTCATGACCGCAACTTGTTGAGGGGACCCATGAGGCATGACCTCAAACAATACCCAGCTACATGACTTCAATTATTTGTGTATCCCCAATCCTCTGGTGTATTTTCTTCTTTTGCCTATTACATTTGCTTTTATATTTGCATCTATAATTTTAAGTAAATACTATCTGTATTAAGAATGGCTTCATTATTTATTGAACCTGACCTACAAAAATTCAGAATATACACATATATGTGATATATAAATGTCATATATACCTGTATATACTATTAGTCAACCAACAATTAGCATCTCATTCAGCACAAATATTTTTCATTGCCATGGGGAGAAAATTTAGAATGCTTTCTTGCATTTGTCTGTGTACTACATTATTAATACTTATACACACTCTGCTTTTTAATTGTCCCTTCTTCTCTCAGGCTTTATGTTTATACATGTAATTTTTTTCTTTTCTCATACTCCTATTATGCCACTCTCCATGCCATGATATAGAAAAGTGGGTATTATCCACATGCAAAATCATGGAACACCTTGATCTTGGACTTCTAGCTTCTTGCGTTTGGAGTAAAGACATTAATCTGAAGTAAACACAGTTGGTAAGGCTGGGATTGTGGCCAAGTGGTAGAGTGTTTTTCTGGCATGTATGAGACACTGAACTTAATTCTTACCACCATGTATAAATAAAAAAAAATAAAGCTTTATATATATGAAAGAACTGCCTTTGGTTATTTTCATATACCATAGTAAATTGACTCACAGTACTACTCAAATTAGTATTTTTTTGCACTTATATAATTTAAACAAATAAAAAAAGACTTACAAACTAAGAACTATGGTAGAATATTGTGCATTTGCCTGCATAGCTATAAGTGCCATTGTTTTCTTTCTTTCTTTCTCTTTCTTTCTTTCTTTCTTTCTTTCTTTCTTTCTTTCTTTCTTTCTTTCTCTTTCTTTCTTTCTTTCTTTCTTTCTCTTTCTTTCTCTTTCTTTCTTTCTTTCTTTCTTTCTTTCTTTCTTTCTTTCTTTCTTTCTTTCTTTCTTTCTCTCTTTTTCTTTCTTTTAGGTACTGGTGATTGAACTCAGGGTTACTAGACCACTGAGGCACATCCCCATCCCTAGTTTGTATTTTATGTAAAGGCAGGGTCTCAGTGAGTTACTTAGAGGCTCACCATTGCTGAGACTGGCTTTGAACTTGTGATTCTCCTGTTTCAGCCTCCCAAAGAGCAAGGATTATAGGCATGCACCACCACATCTGCCTTGCCATTGTTTCTTAACTTTTATATATTTTCAAGCTATTGTCTTTTATCATTTACTTAAACTTGATGATTCTAATAATATTCCTTTAGGAGTGTGTGCTTATAATAAACTAAGTATACAAATTTTATATTTCAAAACAAATATTTTCAGTTATCAAATTATTTGTTGATGGATTTTTTTCAAAGAATTTTAATTTTGTCATCTCAATGCCATCCAACCCCCATAAATTTTGAATACATATCAGCTAGTTTTGAATGCTATCTTATATATGTTATTTCTTTCTTGCTGATCTCAAATAGTCTCTGTTCACTTTCTTAAATTTGTTAGCCATAGAAAATTCCAGAAATAACTATTTAGAAGTTTAAATTACAGTGTTCTGAGTACAAAAATATCTGAAAACTTTTTACCTCATATCTTCTTGGTTATGATTCACTGCTTCCTCCAGCATTTTCACAACTTATATACTGTTTATGAAATATCTTTCTTATATTCACTAGAAACCATCTCTGTTATAAGATTGACTGTTACAGTATTGCTGTCTTGGTGTTAAATTAAGACTTTCTCTAATTTCTCATACTTCAAAAATGATTTTATTTTTTTTCATTGCATTGCTAACAGCTTGGAGGACTGAGAATACAATACAGAACTTTACTATTTACAATTTGCAAAGAGATAGTATTTTCCACTGAGAATATACTTATTAAAAAATAAGAACATTATCCCCTAAGAATATTATCCACAAAATTGAAATTTTTTCTTACCTACAACCATGACTACTCTATATTAAAAAATAAAGACAATATACCAGTAACCAGGAAATGATCTCTACATTTTAATGCAAAATATCCAACCAGGGGCTGGTTTTGTAGCTCAGTGGTAAAGCACTTGCCTTGCATGCATGAGGCACTGGAATAAATCCTCAGCACTACATATAAGAATAAAAGTCCATCAACAAAAAAACTTAGAAAAAAATTTTCTGTATACAAACAGAAAATAATTGGATACTAACTTCTATAGCATAGGATATATGCCCAAACATTCTGTTGTAATTGCTGAAGTGTAACCAAGGAAGCAAACTATGTTCTTGATGCCCCAAATTTAACCTGATTCATGTGAAAACATAAAGTATCCCCCAAGACCAATATGATCTTAGGGACTATTCAGTCCCCAGAGACAAAAAGAGGAATCAGCATAGGCACTCATTCTCTCAAAAAGAACAATACTATAATCTTTCCTCAATAAGAAAATGAGGCTTCTATATAAAATAATGTATGCAGAAGCATGCATTTGGTGATCCTGGCTAACTTGTGCCAACCTGTACATGTAATCATATTTATCTCATGAAAATTTACATCTCAGTACAATATATTTTTATGTGTCCAAATTAGAGAGTCACTCTTTGGAAGGAACTTCTAATTGTGTACTTATTTATTGTACACAGACTTTGCTATATATGAAATTTTTTTAGTATTTTGCTTGTTTTGTTTTTTTCCCCCTGGGGTTCAAAATTCAGAACATCACACATGCTTCACCAGTGTGCTCTTAGTGACCTATAAACATAGCTTAGTGGCAGTATATTATTTCAGTTCCCACAAAGAAATAGACTTATTGAGATTGCTAAAAATAGCAGCCAGCTAAGTTTATGATCACCTGTATAGAACCTGATTTCTCTGACAACATCAGTATATGAGAGGAATAGACCACATTTACTAGAAACATTTAGGAAATTTTGGAGATACTCATTCTTACTGGATTGAAACTGTTATCCTCATGTAGAGAAGCTGAGGCAGAAAGACATCACTTTTATTTGGGTACCTGACACAACCAGAGCTCATGTCATTATGAACTCCCTGCCTTGTCTATGGCAGGAAGAGAGTGTATGTTATTTGTAACAATTATCTCTGATACATTCAAACTTTTATGAAAGTTTCCCCAAGCCAAATATGTTGAAGGAAAACTAGGTAAACCTGATTCTATGCTTTTGGCATATTTTCAAACCAGCACTCAGTGCTTCAGTTGTGTTTTTCATCACTTATTCTGGGATTTGGGACAAGCAAAATGGACACCATTTTAGCATGGGAAAGTAGTGTAGCTCACCCTTGTAGAAAAGACAAAAAACGTGTTATCCTGAGCATCATATTTACAGACTCTTTATTTAAATGAGAGATCTTGGAAGACTCATGATGATTCCTTCATCTTCTCTGGATAATATATCTAGAAGGCATTAACCTATAATAAATCAGAGGGTTAATTCCTGCTTTGCCAATAGTACCTTAACAGAATACATATAATAATAATAATAATAATAATAATAATAATAATAATAATAATAATAATAATGTATTTAGATTCTATAAGATTTTCATGATTTCTCCTAAACTATGGTTCCCCACAGTGTGTACAAATGTAAGCATATATATAAGATATACAAATATTGGATATTGCTGGGCATGGTGATACAATTCTGTAATCCCAGAACTTTGGGAGACTGAGAAAGAAGAATCACAAGTTCAAAGCCAGCCTCAGCAATGGCAAAGTGTTAAGCAACTTTTTGAGACCCCGTCTTTAAATAAAACAAAATAGTATTGGGGATTGGATAAGTGGTCATGTAACCCTAAATTCAATTCCTAGTACCAAAAAAATTAGTGACTACTAACTTACAAAGTGTTATGAATTCTATGATTTATGTTCAAATGCCTTTATTATTAACTTTTACTCCTAATCAGTAAATATCTATTTTATTATGTTTTTCTCATTTTTCTCTTTCTCTCACACTTTATTTAAAACAAGGTTTCTAATTCACAAATACTTCATGACACATACATTGATTAAACTCATATGTGCTGGAAGATGTCAGAGAAATCAACCTTGCCAATATCCATGGGCTATATGAATTAAGATAACCCACAGCCTAGGACATTGGGAATAATTTAAATAAAATATACACCCACAATAAATTAAACACATTTTGAAGCACTACTGATCAAATATATATTTATCTATTGTAACTTTCTGTCTCTAGGTTAAGTATTAATTTTAAAAAATTAAGTTACTTTTTTAAATGACTTCATGCAAATTTTTTGGAAATTGTAAAGCCATAGAGATTATTTCACATACATTACAAAAGATATGTAAGTCAGATAAGTAAATACACTTGAATATTTTGTACTAGGCTTAAATATGGCTTTTTATTGTTCTTTTTAATTGGAGTATTCTAATTCCTATATATTTAATAAAGTATCTTGTTTACTTTAAAATAACACTAAGATAATTGTAAGACACCCTTGAAAGTTAAAATAATGAGAATTAATGTAGACTTGTGATGAGTTTAAAGCAACTGCTCCTGCCATATTAACATCCTTTAATTTCATAAATTTTACATAAATTTGAAGAATTTAATAAAAAACATTCTGTGCTGCACAAAAGCCTCCTTGCATAATAGACATAAAGTAATCTTGCATTTTTAATAATAAATTTTGAGATCTAATATTGAACACAGATCCCACAAATTTTGGATATATATACCACATAATGAACCTATCCTGGTATATTTCCAGAAAATAAGAAACAAATTTACTTTCTAGAATTAGAGATAATTTGTTAGTAGGAAATTTGAGGTTACTTTTAGTAATAAAAGTCACTTTTGAAGAAAAAAAGAAAGATTGAGGTCTGCCCAAGTTTGAAAACCCATTTTCTAGGTTTCCTGTGTTATGGTATGATTTTGTTTGGCCTAAGTTGAACTTTGGATCTTCAGGGAACACCAAGTGATGAGAGGGAAGTAAAACAAGTAGAATTGGCAGTAAATATATTTTTAATGTACCTTTAACATAAATCTTCTATCCTTAAATATATTTTTGTAAAATCAGTATTCCTGGTTTAAAGTGTGTGTATTTAGCTTGGTACACTGGTGCATGTCTGTAATCCCAGAGCTTGGGAGACTAAGTCAGGAGGATCATGAGTTCAAAGCCAGCCTCAGCAATTGTGGGGCACTAATAATCTCAGTGACACACTATCTCTAAATAAGTACAAAATAGAGCTAGGAATATTGCTCAGTCATTGATTACCCCTGAGTACACCTAGTGCCAAGAAAGAAAAGAAAAAGGAAGGAAGGAAGGAAGGAAGAAAGAAAGAAAGAAAGAAAGAAAGAAAGAAAGAAAGAAAGAGTCTATTGTCTAATTATTTTCTCCCAGAAGGATAATTGCACATTATTCATATTTTTCTGATCATTTATTACTTGTTTTCATGGGAAGCCATTGCCATGTTAAAAAGAAAGTTTTTTCCTCTTTATCTAATCTAATATACAATGTAATAACAGCAGAGAGTTTGAATGGTTTTTTACAAGGTAGTTTGTCTCTAGGACAATGAAATACCTGGGAACTTTCAAGTAAAAACTTTTCTCACTAAATGAAGAATATTGAGTTATCAATCTCTGAATATCCCTACTGTATGTTTTTATGATGGTGAGTGAAAAAACAAAACAAAACAAAACAAAAAAACACGGAATACCTCAAAGCTTTAGACATCTGATATCTTACTTTACACTAAGTACCTGAGTTGGAAAGACTAGTTTTTTCCTGAAAAAAATCAATTATCATATCAAATGCTTGATGTCAATAAGAAATAAAATTATCAAGATAGCTTAATAATAGCTTGGTTCTGTATTTTTAGACAGTTTATGTGGTTCAGACATGTAGGCTTCTTTAGTGATTGAAAAATATGCAGATTGATAAGAAACCCATTATAAAATATTTATGAGAACTGTTAGGAGCTTTGAGTAAACTGAGTATTGTATGTTTAATGAACTACAAATGTGAACCAAAATAAGTGTATATGTTTGCAATTGTAAACAATAAACAATTTTGTCAGGGTCCTTTCTAGTGTTAATAATTTAAGTTGTACAAAACTTAATTAGTTGACCTTAGATTCAATGATTGGTTTCCTTGTAAGATCAGGAAGTGACATACGTAGAAACACAGAAGGCCACAAAAAGTAAATATAGAGATTAGAGTGATACATCAAAAAGCTAAAGTAAACTAATAACTTATTAAATTCATGGGAATGTAGGAAAGATGCATGGGACAGATTCTCTTTCAGGGCACACAAAAGGAACCACTGTTGCCTAATACCTTTTCTTATGTCCTTCTTTCCACTTGAGTTGTGAGAAAATAAACTTCTGTTTTTTGAGCCACCTATTATTTCAGTTCCAGGAAATCAATAAAAATATTATTACATTTATTGGAATAATTAATTTTTTAATGTGGTTTTTGTTTATATAAGTCATCTTGACTAGGCTATAGAATGCCTAAATTGCAATCAAAGCATTGTTTTTGTTAGTGTCTGTATGTTTTCTGAAATATCTGCATTAGTAGATTGATTAAAAACATGTCTCTGATGTTTTTTATTTTTTTAAATTGAATTTGATTTTTTTTGGTACTGGAGATTGAACTCGGGAGCACTCGACCACTGAGCCACATCCCAGCCCTATTTTGTGTTTTATGTAGGAACAGGGTCTCACTGAGTTGCTTAGTGCCTTGCCATTGCTGAGGCTGGCTTTGAACTGGCAATTCTTCTGTCTCAGCCTCCCTAAGTGCTGGGATTACAGGCTTGAGCCTCCACACTCACCTTGCTTTTTATTTATCAATGTGTCCAAACCATTGAAGATCTGCCATTTTATGCTTTGCATTAAATGTCAGATTTATTTTCTCTTCTTCAACTGGCCCCTCCATATTCCCTTCAGACTGAAGAGCCTTTTGTTTTGTTTCATCTCATTCAGGGACTTAATGACAATGTAGTTTTCTATTCCATCCTGTTTTAGGATTTAAGACCCAGATTGAATTATACCAAAACTTTCTTGATTCTTCATCTTACATAAGAAATTGTATGGGACTATAGACCTTCCAAAATTTAGTGAATTAATTGATAAACTATATCTCATCTTATATGTATTTATCACCATCTCCTGTTGCTTCTGTGTCTCAGGAGAATTCAAATACACAAAGTCTCTAGCTTTTACTTCTCTATTATTCATGTTATCTTTTTTTCTAACCTTTAAATTTTTTAAGTTAAAATAATATTGTTAGCATTTTGTTTTATTGTCTGTTGATTTTTTTACCTATGTATTGTTATTTTGTATATTTAAATGTTTGAAGAAAGCTAGGTATATAGGACAGTGGTAAAGTATTTGCCTATCCTGTATGTAACACTGTGTTTAAGTCCATCACCACATACAAACAAAAAGAAAAATGAAAGAAAAGAAATAAAAATAATATATGTGTGAAGGTATTTTATAGTTTGTGCAGGGCCAAATTCCTGGCTTTTTCTGATAAAGTTATTTAATTACAATACTCAATATTGCAGAAAATATCAGTAATTACCAAATATTTTATATTCCCTAGCCTGTAAGCCCCAATCTGCCTGGATTTAGTGTGAGGTCATCTGATTTATTCTGCCAATGGACTTTGAGCCAAGTGAAGCATAAATATCTTCATTTTTTCTGAAGGAGAGAGTTTGGAAAAGTGCATTTCTTATGGAGAATAGTAGCCAGACTCACACTGAAATTCCATGAAATAAGAAACAAGCATGTATATATTAGCTTACTGAGGCCTAGGGTTGTCATAAGTCATTTGGGTCAGCAAATATTAAGTACATCAATTGTCCATCAGCATGGGTCTTGACTACAGCACTATTGGCATCTAATTTGACTTTCTCTTCTTTAAGTTGCAAGTTGCTCAATGACTCATCCACTCCTTTCTACTCATTCACCATCGCCTATGAGTTTGTGGCCATGGTTTCTAGCACATATGAAACATGATTGCTGGAAGGTCCATTAGCTGACACAGGTGATGGTTTTAGTTTGTATTTTCTATAAATTCAAGTGTTGGCATTGACAGCTAGACATCAGAACTGGCTTCCATGTTCAACACAATTGGAGCAAGGGATGGATCTTTAGGGTTATGTATTATTAACCTCTCATAAAATGCAATCTGTATTATCTGCTTCTGTATTTTCTGCCTCTCATAAAAGGCAATCTTCCATGAACAGCACTTCAGTAAATCACATGAGTTATTCAGCAGCAGAAAGGGCCTCTAATAAAGTTCCAATTCTGTATTTAGCACTATGGTGCAGCACAGACATATGCAAGGAATGTGTTAAGAATTGGTACAGGTCTGAAAGAGAACACCATGATACCTGTTATTTAGGAGCTTCCAGCATCAGGTGAAAATGAACAAAACCTCAAAGTACATGTCTGCAATCCATGTGGCAGGATTTTTCTTTTGTTCCTGTGATTCCTTAATGATATGAACTGAGAGCTTTTTTAGTTTGACAAAGAGAAGAACCAGAAGAAGGCTTAGAACCCTGAGCCAAATGATAACCCAACTGGATGGATCTAATAGAGTTGATAACTTATTCCACACCTTTTGAAGAATAGAAAGGTCAAAAGATAATATTAGTTTTGGTTTAGGAACTCATGGAAGGGGCTTTTTACTTCAGGTGGGGCAGGTTGTCTTCTCGAGAGAGGCTTGGAAGAATATTCCTGGCTGGGACCCAAAGGGGCTTAGACTCTATGTGTGTGGGGGGAAGACACAAGCATATCCTCATCCTTGTGTGAGCAGAGGGTCTGGGCCTTTGCGTTGAAGGGTTAAGTGGTCTTTTCATCACACTGAGGGAAGAAGGGTAGGGAAGGTAAGTGGACCCCAGTGTCAGATTATTGCATTGAGGCCTTGCTTGTCAAAAGAGAGGTAGTTAAGGGTAAATAAAGGATCCAACAACTTCAAAGAAGAGACCTTCTCAGTAGAATCAAGTTTCTGAGGCATCTCCTTTAGAGTGTGATTGGTTCTCTCAATGATTGCTTGTCCCTGAGGATTATAAGAAATCCTTTTGGTATGAGAAATTACTCAGAAAGTTAAAAATTCCTTCAGTCTGAGGGAGATATAGGCTGGGTCATTGTCTGTTTTGATTGACCATGGGACACCCATGAATAGCATTGCTTGGTTTAGAGCCTTAAATACATGGGTTGCTTTCTTCCCTATAAGGGCAGTAGCATATAATGAGGAGCATAGCCATTCCTCCTTCTAGGAGGGTGAGGTGTCCAGAGCTGTTATGAGAGCCAAAATCATTATGGGTGAGAGAGAGATACCATATGATAACTAGTGGTTTAAATATTGAGAAGAAAACATAGAAAGTATTTGCATGGATCAGTTCCTTTATATAAATGCTATAACACGAGAAACACCCAAAATCAAATAAAGTTTTACCATCAAGGTGTAAACCCAATAAAATAAAAGAACAATAAAACATCACAAAAGGTACAGAGATGGTGTGGCTATAGAAAACCTTAGTGTAAATTGTATATAAATTTTGGCCCATGTAGAATATAAAAATATTTACTTAAGTCAGAATTTTTTAATAAAATTGTGCTTATTAGAGGTATTTTAATATGAATCAGATATATAATCTAAATGTAGAAACTTCAAAAAATATTAATAGCATTAAGCCAGTGCCATTCAGTTGTGTTTCCATTTTGTTTGTTTGGAAAGCTGTTGTTTTGACTCGAGGAAAATCTCTAAGGCTAACATCCTTAAAAGTATTATCCATTCTTGTTAGATTTATATTTAGTATTTAGGAAGAGATTTAGGTTGGCAATGCAGATCAAAGTGATTCTACAAAAGAGTTTAAGTTAAGCAAGAATCTGGTTCTGAGCCAGTAAGGTTTCCAAGATAAACAGACAGCAAATTTAAGTGAGAGAAATTATTTATCATTCCAGTGATAGTTATAGACATGAACATTTTAATATGCAATTATTTATATCTTTATTTTTTATTAACTAGGAAGTATATAATTTGTTTTCCCCAAATGATCATAGAAACCTTGTATATATGGCTGAATATTCATATTTTTAAAATTTTAGGTATATCTCTGTGTTTGCATGTGTGTCTGTGTAGAAGCTGGAAGGAATACTTGATGTGTTAACTATACATGCTTTAATATTTTGCTTTTTTGTATAAGCATTAGTTGATGAACTGTGAACAGATAATTGGTATATCTTCCCCAGTATAAAACTAAATATAAAGTACATTAATTGATAATGATTCCACCACAATGATCAGAAACTTCCTTAGTGGCAGAAATCCATTTATTGAAGTTCTTATGTTTGATTGGGGCATATATATTGGCTTAGAAGTGGAATTGGGCTTTGACCCTCTGAGCCTGAGGATGAGATCCATCCTGGTTTCATTGGGGACAGTTTCTTTCATCCCTGGCATGTGAGCCCTATTGCCAAGGTTGCAGGGCAGGGAGGAGAAAGCAGCTGCCGGTAGGTGAGGGATTGTGCTGTGGGAGGAGTTTGTCCCCAGTGGAGCTGCTCTGTAGCCAAGAGGCTGCAACATTGGGCAGGAGTTGGATCTGTGTCTCCCTTGCCTGTATTATTTTTTCCCTTAGACAGTAGGAGACAGGGACGAGGGAGAGGAGAGAGGTGCCTCTGAGCTATGTTTATTGTTTTAGGCCTTTCCAGCCATCTTGGAGCTGGCTGCCGTGGAAACTCACCTTCCAGCTAGCTGTCAGTCGCTGGCCCAAGAGTGATCCTTTGTGAGTCCTGCCTGATTGGGCAGAGGGGCTAGAAGTAAGAGAAGGTGGGAAGAGTTGGCTGATTGTGAGAAGAAAAAGGAGAATGTGAGGCAGATTTAAAATAAGCATTGTCTGTGAAAGCCTGATTGGTTGCACTCTTTATGATTGAGCAGTTAGTGCTGCAGATCAGCTGGCAGCTGGGGACTACAGCCTGCCTGTGGGAGGCAGGGGGTGTGGCCTCAGCCAGAGGAGGTGCTGGCACAATAGGCCTGGGAATTTTATCTCTGTGAGCAGCACTGTGGCAAGGGCATGGTCTCTTTAAGGCTTTGAAAAGTTTTTGCTAGCTGGTGTGCATTTGTGCCCTGCTGGAGTAGGGCTTGTGCCTGTGGATGGAGCTGCAGCAGGGAGCTGTAGTATTCGGCTGTCAGCACCAGTGATCGGGCAGTCAGGGCCACTAGAAGGCTTTTGGCCTGAGCGGCTACACCAGGGCCTTGCGGGAGGGGTGGGTGTGCGTGTGCAAGGGGCTGCAGCCAGCATCGGGCACATGTGGGCTGGATGGAGCTGTGGTGGGTGCTTTAATGTGTGGGGCCATGGATGCTGGTGGGCAGGAGGCCACAGCTGGTGGGGGATACGATGGCATTTGCCCCGTGGAGCCAGTATGGGCAGGACTGATGCCACTGGGAACTGGGGCACTGATGAGCAGAGCCTCTGGAAAACTGATTTGTTTTACTCTTTCACCTAGCGACTTGCAGAGGAACTTGATAACTCAGAGCAGTGTTCTTTGTGTGCAGGAGTTTGGGATTGGTGCAGTTTGCTGTGGCAGAGGGGCTGTGAGCTGCCGTGGCAGAGCCTGTGCTTTGAGAGAAGGCAGGGGCACTGCAGGGCAGCACCAATCCCAGAGGCAGAAGAACCACAAGGCAGTAGCTGGGGGGCCTGTGAGGAGCAAGGAGAGGAAGGCTGATGAGAAGGCAGGACCAGCCCATCTGGATAGATAGCCAAAGAAAGGAGAAATTCTCCCCAAAGTAGAAAGGACAGTAGGAGAGATAAGAATAGAAACTGTTTAAAAGTAGGGCTGATCACACCCTTTGCAACTATAAGAGAAACCAGGAAGTAGATATTCCCTGAGCTAACTTTATCACACAAAGACAGAGAAGACAATGATAAAACAAGCTAGTATTACCTTCACCAGCAAGACAAATGGGAATCACCACAAATTCTTACCCACCAAGCGAAGAGGAGTCGAGAAGCCTGTCCATCTTGGGTTGCCAGTTATCACTTTAATTAAGGGGGAGGGAAGAGAGCCACATGGCCTCTTGACGAGTTAGAGTCCAGAGAGACGGAGAAAGAAGGGGTCCCCGGGTTAGACGATATGGATCTCTCTGAACAGTAGTGATGTACGGAGCCAATCACTTCAGGCCCTGGGGTGTAGGTAAAAATCTTTTCTGCCCCAGTGAGATTCAGAGACACCCAGGACAAGAAGCAGGGACACCACCAGGGTGAGGAGCAGAAAACACTGTATATTCCAGAAACTACAGAAGCTTATATGCACTCATGGACCAATCCGGTCCAAAGATCACAAACAAAGGGGTGCTCTCTGGCAAGAGTATAGTCCATTAGCATAGAATTGGGAAAGATGGAAGGGAGGGGTTGAAAGGTATGGAGAGTTCTCCTACATTTTCATATGTGGAATCAAAAAAGAAATGGGCCACCATCCAAATTAGAGAAGAAGCTTGCCAAGGTGGCAGTGACTGCAGCATTGCCAAGAGAAGGCCAGGAGAAGGCTAGCTGCAGGTGGAGTCCTTTCATTTTACCTGCAAGACCTGTGCTAACCCTACAGTCAGGGCCACTAAGTCCCTTTTCCAGCACCAGAAAGCCTATGATCCACTAATGCCAGCAGTGCCTGCCTGCAGCCCAGAAGCAAGGTCACAGCTGGCAAATGAGAAACAGTAGGTTGGGGTGACTGAGAAGATGCTGGAAGCATTTGGTAAGGGAATTACTTACACCTTCCTCAGTGAACTTTTTCACAGTATGGGACTATGTGGAGCAGAGATGACCTCACTGCCACCTACAGCCTTGAAGCTTGTGTTGTCTACAGGCAACAGACTCAGGACTCTGACTCCAGGCTTTTAGATTAGGTCACACAAAACTATGCCACTCAAATCCCATGGGACCTGGGTCTTTTTACTCTCAGAGGGAAGTTCTTTTAGTTCCAAGAGATCTTTCCAAAAGGTCCAGAAGATAGGACGTGAAGATAGTACTATTTTTCATGGCTCTCAGTTGTGCTGCCTGTGATAGAATAAGAGAATGCTGTATCAACTGTTGGGAAATTATTTATTAGAAAATTTTGCTTTCAATAACTTGAAATTCCATCAAAACACAGAAATTCTTTTCTGTGTGAGAAACAATAGCTTTTTAAAACATTGTGTGTGTGTGTGTGTGTGTGTGTGTGTGTTTCTGTGTCTGTGTGTGTATAGAAGGAAAATATTTGGAGAGCATCTTAGCATAAATTCACTTGGAACACTAACATTTCATTGTCAGAGTTATAAAAATTCTGATAAATAATTCATTCATCAAATGAATAACCAAGAAAATGCCATTGCTATTTTATAATTTTTCTTCTACCTACTTTCTGAAGATCAGACTTTGATCTTAGTGACACTAATGTAAAGTAGATAAATTCTTGTTATGTGTGCCAAAATTACATTTACTATATGATGTTAAGAAAAGAAAAGACAAATGACTTCTTTTCTTTTTTAATTGCAGGATGTAAAATCCATAGATTTATACATGCTAGGGAAACTCACTACCACTGAGATACACACCAACCTCCATATATATGGCATGGGAATTCTCCTTTTGATTGCCTTGTTCAAGAAGAAAGATGTGTCTTTTTTATCCCTTCTATTTTCCACAGAATTTTTTTTTGTACCAGGGATTCAACACAGGTGTACACGACCACTGAATCACATCCCCAGCCCTACTTTGTATTTTATTTAGAGAAAGGTTCTCACTGAGTTGCTTAGCACTTTGTCATTGCTGAAGCTGGATTTGAACTGGAGATTCTCCTGTCTCAGCCTCCCTAAGTGCTGGGATTACAGGTATATGCCCACTGCACCTGGCTTCATTTTGGTCTTGAGGCTAAACTGAATCTCCCTAACCTATATGGGTGTTGGATGCTCAATGATAGAGCACTTGCCTAGCTTACAAGAGCCAAAGGTTTACTTCCCCACAACCATGAAAAATAATAGAATAAGATAAACATAATTAGAAAAAATTATAAATATTTCAAGGCTTGTATTTGGAATGTGAATTTGCCAAATAATAGAAATAGGTAAAATATGTAGTGTGTGTTAAGGAAAAAGAAGAAGGCAAGAAAGAATTGGGAGACACAGCAGAGAAGACAAGAAGAAAGCCTTGCTGAGGGGAGTGGGTGTCATTAGAACAGAAGAGGCAGCAAACAGTGAGTTCACAGAGGATAGGAATGAAGGAGAAAAACAAGAGTCCAGAGCCCAAGTCAGCATGGTGGGGTATATCATTCAAGGCCTGATGTGTGCTAGAGATATCTTTAGGATTTCCTGAATAGAAAGATACAGCAAAGGAGGTAAACTGGATGCTTCCTGGGCAGGAAGTGACAGAAGAGTGACTCATCTTTCTTGTGACTGCAGAAACTCTTCCTAAGCTATGATTGGAAATATTATACAATACTTTGGCATATAAGCCTCACAGACATCAAGGCTCCTGTCCAATTTATTCTTTGTTGGTTCAAAGTGAGGAATGCCAGTGCATGACTGTATCTTTAGAGGCATCTGTGGAATCTGTGTCGGAAAAGGACTCCTTGTTGGAGTCAACATGTTACTCACTCAAGGCCATTTCATAGAAGCAAGTTCAGAGCTGGTCCCAAAGTTTTCACACCTGAGTGGACTCTATTAATAGCACTATGATCAGGGCATATTGTATTGAAAGCAGGATGTCTTGTTCCAAAGAAAATTTCTTTCTTGTTTGTGGAAAAGACTGGATGGTATTGAGGTTGTTAAACATTGATGTTGTCTAAATCAATTTTGTGAATTCATTTTTGTCTTCTGCTACTCATTCAAATTCCCAGAGTCAAAATTGTGTCATCCAAATACTGCCATGTATCTCTCCAAAGTCTGAGATAAGATTGAAATCAACATCTTGTTAGGACTCCTAAGAGACCCATGGGCACAATGCCTGAGGATTGGACTGTCTGTGATGAGAAAGCAAGTTGGAAAATTTAAGTGCCCCTTATGTGTGAGCTGAGAAATATGTGGACTGTTCAATTTATTTTGTTTAACCAGGACAGACAATGATCTGTTCTCAGAAAAAAAAAAAAATTCAAGAGGTACTTCTGATCCTGACTGACTGACTGCAGTTTTGACATGTGAATTGAAAATGGAGCCAGACCATGGTTGTGTCCCATTTGGTTGAGAATTAGGAAGCCTGAACATAAAACTGAAGTATAATGACACAGTTTATGGTTACAAGTTTTCAGATTATAATTTTTTTCAAAAATTCCCTGGGAGTGTTAGATAATTCTTGAAGTTTCTTAAAAGAAGTAAAATGTGTCAGCCTCTTATAATACCTTCAGTGGTGAGACTAGTGCTCTAAGTGAAGGTAAATTAAGTTAGTGAGTTACCCTTCTATGGTGCAATCTCCTATTCCCTTTCTAGTCCTCAAAATTAAAATGTCTGTCCTTATCTCTGCCTCATAAGCCTTGGAATGAGTCAATATCTTTTTATTACATATTACTTTGTTCTTATACTGGGATTTTGTTTTCAAATTTCAGTGGAAGGATAGGAAAAATTGTCTCACTTTATCAGTGCACAAAACAAAAGGAAGTGGCTTGCTGCTGGTATGAAAGAAAAAATGCAGGCTTTCCATAATACATAGAGAAAGAGAAATTTACTCACATGGCTATGAACATATTTGTACAGATTCTTGGCCAGTTTACACCATTATTGTTCCCTCTCTCTCTCTTTCTCTCTGCACACACACACACACACACACACACACACACACACACACTCACACTCGTTGTGGATGTACATTTATTTTTGTTTATTTTTATGTGGTGCTAATAATCAAACCAGTGCCTCATACATGCTCACTTTACCACTGAGCCACCACCCCAGGCTGACCATACTTTCTTCTTGATATAATTAGGTATAAGTGAATTTTATATCACAAATATTTTGACCTATGTGAGACACTTACAAATGGAAGCACAGAAATGTGCACCCCTTGCCATTTCTAGGTTTTCCAGTTCTCTGTCTACTTTCATACCAACTTTTTCCACAAAGCTCTAGAATCCCAGCAGTACTCTCTCCTTTGGAATTATAGATAGATATAGGAACAAGGATTCCCATGATTTAAACTTGAATATGATATCTAATGACATTTGCTGATTTCTGTTTCTTAGAAACCAGATGTTGTTGTGAATTCACTTAGAAGAAAACTAAAGGCCATGGGTACCAGGATGCTTTGGTGTTTGGGGTCTCTTGTAGAGAAATATCACAGAATACCATTGACAGCTCTATGTCAAAGGAAGGCTATCTTTGATAATCTGTCCTTACAAACTTCCAGTGGTGCACAGTGGGAATTATGGCCAATATAGGAATTTATTTCCTTCCTTCATTGTGGAGTTCTGGCCTTGATAGAGTTACATGTCATTCTTTGTCTCTCACCTATCTGTTGTATTATCTGTATCTTTTTACATTACAGACACATGACTCCAGCATTAGTGTTTCTCATGTAGTACATATATGTAGAGGCACATACACTTGATGACAACTTCAAAATCATATGATAAAATAATCGCTAGGGAATATTTTGGAAAAATATGGGGGCTCTGTCCAGCACCATGACTTATTCAGAGTCATAAATATGGTCAGAAAGAAAGGATTGTTTCTGTCTCCTCCAAAGAAGGAAGTTGGATATACCCAGTTCTATATGGCAACTTGATCTAGAGTGTGTTGGTGTAATTGTGTCTTCTTGTGAATATTTTAGAAGAATATTGGATAAAGAAGCATGCATCCCAAGCATTGCTGGAAGCATCAATTTGAGAAAGGGGCTCAAGTAACCCAAAGAGGTTACCTCAGTTTCTTGGCAACATAACACATATAACTTGAAACAATAATAGCTAGGCACTCATAGCCCAGATACTATTTCAGTCTTTTCAATTCTGTTGAAAAAATTAGTCCAACATCCTGAGGGTTATAGTCTACAAATCTATAGAAGCTTACAGCTCAGGAGAGTAGAATACTTTCCTCAGTCTGTAGGAAATGGATCATCAGTGGATTACAAATATTCATTTGATTTTATCCTAATAGATTAGGTTTGAGAGAAGACAGGACATTATAGGTGAGTGTCTCCAATCTATGCTGCAGATTCCTGTTTGTGTAGCCCCAGACCCTCACCACTCACCAGGTGTTTGTGTATATTTGAGCTTCTCTTTCTCTCTCTCTCTCTCTCTCTCTCTCTCTGTCTCTCTGTCTCTCTAGATAGATAGATAGATAGATAGATAGATAGATAGATAGATAGAGATATGTATATTTTGGGCTTTTTTTTTTTTGGTTGTTTGTGTATGTGTTTGTGTGTTTCATATATCCTGATAATATTAAGAAAAAATTTTGGTGTGTTATTCATTTGCCTGTATGGCAGTGATTCATTTTTCAAATAGCAACTGTTTTTATATTAGAATATGACTCTTTGATAAGCCATTCTATGGGTAAAATAACCAATATTTATCAATAGCTCTGTCTTGTCTTGTGCAAACCTGCACAGCACTCATTCTAAAGGAGCTCATAAATGGACTGATCTTTGTGCTCCAAAAGAAGAACACTATTTATGTTCATGTTTTATTAAATTCTTATGAAATTTGGTCAGCAAACAAAAGGTGATGAAGCTGATGCGTAAAAGGTGTGTAACACCTCCAAGCACTAGGACATAATCATTTTCTGATTGACTTTGGGAATGTCAGGCATCACTAAACCTACACCAGCCCTGTGTAGAGTAGAGTTTTTAGAGGAGAATCTTGTCTGGATATTTAGAAAACCAAGTAGTATGACACCAAGGAGTGTTTGGCTTAGGTCTGGTTCAGTGGAGCAAGCTGCCAAGGACTCTGGTATGCCCTGTGAGACTGCCCCCTCACCTGTGAGGATGTTACCTACCTCAGGCCTCAATGTGCTAAAGCCTTAGAAAAAGAAGTTTCCACATTTATAAAGTAGTCTGTGAATTGCATGTAGAAGGTATCCTAACCCACATGGAGCCATAACAGAAACGCTTGATGTAAATTGAGTTGGTAGCCATTCCATAGACTGTTGGCTTTATTTTTGTCTCAAATGTATAAAAATCACTGACCATTATCTGACTCGTAGATGATCATTTGAAAAGCAATGTAAACAAAACTATCACCTCTTTTGAGCTCTCATTATTGTCAGGTACTTAGTGAAGCCCACCATGCATCTTGGTAGATGAGGGGCAAATGATGTTACAGTTGACATACTTCTGGCCTCCTCTAGGTATAAAATCCTCCTGACATATGTTGACAAGTAACTTCAAAGAAACACTTTTTTGATGTTTGAGCTAAAAGGGAGGGCCCCTGCCTCAAGAGTGGTCACTTTGGGAGCTGTTGTGGAAGATGAATGTGCAAACAAAGGTTCCACATTTCTGTGATTTCCAAAAAAAGCCTGATATCTAGTGTTTACAGTGGGAAAAAACTGTGAGGTATGGTGGGATACTAGAACATATAAGAGTCTGAGGCTTCAGAGCCAAGCACTGTGAGGATCCAGCACAGGAACACTAGGTAGAATTGCTCACAAGTTTTTCTATGTAAAAGCTGGAGAGTAAGTATGCAGAGCCCCATACTCACACATGTACCACAGTGAGTTACCCCATTAGCCCTGCTGCATATGACATTTTTGGTCACTTTTTGAGAAGCCCACTATGCAGGTGGCCTTGGCAGGGTTCACTTAAATGAGAGACCCAAACACTTATGGTTTTCTCTCTCACTCCAAACTCCACAGTACCATCTATTACATCATTGAAACGTGAGTATAACGCTATTCAGATAATATTGTGTGGTCCTGAGGACTAAAAATTCTGAAGCTTCTCTGGACCTTTCTGTTGCTCAAGATGGCTGAATCAAAGGTGACTTTCCATGTTTAAAGACATCTTTTATAGCTGAATAATACATATCTCAGTGAATCTGGGCCTTCTGAGAACAGGGTTTTGTGTGTATGAGTGAGTATGTGTGCAGAAGAATCTGCTTTTGCCACCAAAATCTAGCATTTGGTCTCAAACTATGTAAACCTGCCATTCTACAACTGGTGGACCCTAGTCTGAGAAGATATATTTTGCGTGGGAGAGAGGCAGAGATATTCTCAAAGACAGAGTTCTAGTGTTATTTGGAAAAAAAAAACAGAAATTAAGTCAGGTTGAGTGTGTTTTCTCTCATAGCTCTAACAGTAATTCAATGTCCCAGATTAATTTTCATCTACACAGGGAGAGATTGAACCACTAGTTTCCACCCTTGTACCTCTAGGAGGAACAGTCAGCTCAGCCACCATTAAGGAAGCCACATGATATTGACAATCCCTTTCAATTTGTACATATTGTGATCCGGGTGCAAACACATCCTTTCAAATAGCCACCTTTCCTGTGAGCAACATAAATTTCAAGTGCCAAAACATTAGAGGCAGAATGTCAAAAATATATTAGTCCTGCACCACTCCACTTCTACTGGCAAGTCTTCCCACTGTCCTTATTCTAAAGTCTTATTTGTCACCTCTCACATTGTAGGCTCATGATCATTACCCAGTGCCAGATTACTCACCTCATCTATCCTACCCGTTCACTTTGAAATTGTCTATTTTACTTTTGTGATGACATTGTTTTTCATTTTTAGAATGATATTTGTAAATATTGTTATTAATAAACATTTATGTCTTTATGAATTGCTCTGCTATTACCAGCTATGTGTAGTTGCCAATGGAGTTCAAAATAGAGCACATGGTTCCAACAAGGGAAGATACACAAACTCCATTCTTGAGGAGTTAAAATAATGCTCCTCTGTATGGGTCAGAGATGGCAATTTAAAGGGAGTTGATACCTCAAACCCAAGAGATGCTGCTTACTTCCCTTGGGTAATGTTCCTAATGATCATGGAACTGGGACATAGAATGAGACAGAACAGTGGTTTTTGGAAATTTGGTCTCATTTAAGCCTCCTTTTCCCATGTGTGGAAAGAAACAGCATACCCTTTCCTGGGTGTTAGGAATCCAAATTAATTGTGATGGCATGTAGAGCTCCTCTGACAACCCTACATCTAAGGCTGTGTTTACATACCATTAACATACATCAAAGACACAATACAGACATTGATGACCTCAGAAGTCAATGCTCAGAAGAAATTTTTATCCCTTCAATGTGTTTAAACCATCATAGTTAAATACTTTTTTTTTTTGCAGTAGTGTCAAATAAACCCAGTGCACTACCACTGGGTCTTTTTCATAACATTGATTTAAAAGAATATCACTAATTTGTGTA
The DNA here is from genome assembly GCA_028644305.1 of Xerus rutilus. Lineage (NCBI taxonomy): Eukaryota > Metazoa > Chordata > Mammalia > Rodentia > Sciuridae > Xerus > Xerus rutilus. The sequence continues at coordinate 2,739,696 of JAQQSJ010000020.1, forward strand.
GACTGGCACATAAATTGATATCTCCTTGACTTAGTCTCTTAGGATGCTAGAATTACAGGTGTTTGCCATCAGGCCCAGCTATATGGATCTTCTTAAAGTTCTGCTACAATGGTACACAAAGTTTGAGTGGGGATTTGAAGTGATAAAGCCTTCCTCTAAGGAATTTACATATATTTGACCTTGGGACTGCTCTGAAAAAAGATGAATTTATTATGTATAAGGCACATTCTTTAAGACCAGGCTTTGCACAGCCAAAATAAACTTATCAGAACTTGACAGACTCATAGCTCTAGGTGAGGTCTACCTGTCTCATAAAGAGCTGGTGTTGACTGTTTATTTTTGGTATAGTGCAGCTTTTTTAGAATGCCAAGCAATAGAGATTGCCACAACAGATATTACCCTAACATGTAGCTGCAAAAAAATAAGAAACATCATAGAGCTTGAGAGACAGAAGTCAACAATCAGAATAGTGGAATTCACTGGTTTGAGTATGTGATATGAAGATTGTATGATGTCACATAGGTAGGTGCATTGAACATTGGATTTCCATTGAAGTATACTCTGCAACAGTGGGGTAAATGACAGGCTTTCAGTGGAAATAATTTAGTTAGACCAAGGAGGACATACCCACCAGAGGAGAGACAGTAAGCAGAGGCTAGAGTCCATAACAGTAATATTTCTTTGTTTTCGTGATATCAAGAGCAACCACATGGCTCACTGTTTCCCTGAAACAACTCAGTGTGCCCATGTGAATTATTGTACTAAAAACTTTGAAATCTTCAAAATGGGAAAGAAATTAGCATCCCCATTATGCTGTTGTAGAAGCAGGCATTGTGAATGCCCTCACTCTGACAAACAGAAGGAATTTAGGATATAAACCAATAATTCAGGATGTAAACCAAGCCTGTAAGACTCAATAGGACCCATGTTTTGAGGATGTGCTCTGAATGCCATGGGTTGCAACTCTTGCTCTGCAACCTTATGGTCATTTTTTTAGTGCCCACAAAAAATCCATATTCTGGGCTCATACTATAGATCAATGATAGAATGATCACCTTGCATATGTGAGTCACTGGTTTCAGTCCTTAGCATCATATAAAACTAAATAAACAAAGTGTGTCCATCTACAACTATTATTATTATTATTATTATTATTATTATTATTATTATTATTATTATTTGGGGGTACTTGGGATTGAATTCAGGGGTACTTGACCACTGAGCCACATCCCCAGCCCTATTTTGTGTTTTATGTAGAGACAGGGTCTCACTGAGTTGCTTAGTGCCTCACCATTGCTGAGGATGGCTTTGAACTCATGGTTCTCCTGCCTCATACTCCCTAAGTTCTGGGATTACAGGCTTGAGCCACCATGCCCAGCTTACATCTAAAAATTAAAAAGCCATGTTCTGACAATAGATAGGCTGCTTTTTATTATAGGAGAGTGGAGGGCCCAGAAGCAGCATTTCTCACCCCAACTCATAGCCATAGCTACTGGAAACATCCTCAGGATTGATGAATTTTGCTCTGAAAACATACCCCTGAATATAATTTAGAATTGTTTCTCATTCTTTGCAAAATTGTATTGTAAGTGGCAATCTCTTATAAAAATCTGAAATTCATCCTTCTTTACAAGACATCTACATCACTGGTATATCTATATCATGTGGACTATTTGTGGCATTTAGTAAGGCAAATTGTTTATGATCTCAGATCTTGATGTCTAGATCACCTGCTGATTTATCCAGGATACCTCAGCACAGTTCATTTTCTTTCATTTGCTGTGCTGAATTGAAAGTAGAATATAGAGTGTCCTTTCAATGTAATGAGAAAGGAGTTTAGAGAAACTGATTTCAATAAAGTAAGCATGTTTATCCAAAGATGACAACACTGATGACTTTGCAGTTACACTTATTAATTTGAGAACATATATTTGCCACATGAGTAGGAAAAGGTGGTAATATTTATCTTCAAATCATGTTATCTTGCCACGTTCAATATGTTTACTACAGGACATTGTTTCTAATGGAAATCACAATCCATAAAAGTTCCACTAAGATAATTTCCCCTGAGGAGTGGATTGACATCTTTTGTGGTAAGACTAGACTTTGCTAATTATGTTATACTGTAGCCAATTTTAAAACACATATAAAACAAGAACAAATCTCAAAAATAATTTTCCTTAGAAAAGGAGAGAAACTTTCCAAACTCATTCTATGAGGTGAGTATCACCCTGATTCCAAATCAGACAGAGGCACATCAAAGAAAAAAAAATTTCAGAACAATACCCCTGATGAACATAGATGCAAAAATTCTCAATAACATTCTGGCAAATCTCATACAAAAACATATCAAAAAATAGTGTACCATAATCAAATGGGGTTTGATTCCAGGGAAGCAAGGGTGGTTCAACACACAGAAATCAATTAACATTATCCATCACATCAGTAAATTTAAAGATAAGAGTCATAGTATTCTATCAATCAATGTAGAGCTAGCGTTTGACAAAATACACCATTTTATGTTCAAAATCCTAGAAAAACTCGGGATAATAGGAACATACCTCAACTTTGTAAAAGCTATCTATGCTAAACCCAAGACCAACATCATCCTAAATTGAGAAAAAATAAAAGAATTCCCTTTAAAAATGGGAGCAAGACAGGGGTGCCCTCTTTTACCACTGCTATTAAACATGTCCTTGAAACACTAGCCAAAGCAATTAGACAGATGAAAGAAATTAAAGGGATATTAGTAGGAAAAGAAGAACTCAAACTATCATCATTTGAAGATGACATGATTCTATACTTAGAGGATCCAAAAAATCCTGTTAGAAAACTTCTACAATTAATAAATTATTTCAGCATATTAGCAAGATATAAAATCAACACTCATAAATCAATTGCATTTCTATACGTGAGTGATAAACCTCTGAAAGAAAAAATTAGAAAAATTATATCATTCACAATTGCCTCAAAAATAAAATAAAATAATTGGGAATAAATTTAACAAAAGAGGTGAAAGACCCCTACAATGCAAACTATAAGACACTAAAGAAAGAAATTGAAGAAGACCTTAGAAGATGGAAAAATCTCCCATGCTTTTAGATAAGGTGAATCAATATTGTCAAAATGGCCATACTACCCAAAGAGTTATATATATTCAATGCAATTCTAGTTAAAATCTCAACTTCATTCCTCATAGAAATAGAAAAGGAAATCATGAAATATGGAAGAATAAGAGACCCAGAACACACAAAGCAATTGTTAGCAAGAAAAGGGAAGCAAGAGGCATCACAATACCAGACCTTAAATTATACTATAAGTCCATAGCAGCAAAAATGATATGGTACTGGCACCAAAATAGACATGTAGACCAATGGTATAGAATATAAGACACAGAGATGAACCCACTTAAATACAGTCATCTTATACTAGGCAAAGGAGCCAAACACATACACTGGAGAAAAGATAGCATCTTAAACAAATGGTGCTGGGAAAAGTGGAAATCCATATGCAGCAAAATGAAACTAAATTCCTATCTCTCACCATGCACAAAATTCAATTCAAAGTGGAATTCAAATTCAAATCAAGAATCTGGGAATCAAACCAGAGACCTAATGCCTAATAGAAGAAAAAAATAGGCTCAAATCTTTATCATGTCAGATTAGGACTTTGCTTCCTTAAAAGATTCCTATAGCACAAAAAGTAAAATCAAGAATCAATAAATGGTATGAAGTCAAACTAAAAAATCTTCTTAGCAAAAGAAACAATAAATGAACAGAGAGTTGACATTCTGGGAACAAATATTTTCCACACACACATCTGATAAAGCACAAATCTCCAGGATATATAAAGAACACAGAAAACTTATCCCCAAAAAAACAAACAACCCAAACAATAAATGGGGCAACTAGTTGAACAGAAATTTTATTTCACTAGACATATGAAAAAATGTTCAACATCTCTAGCAATTAGAGAAATGCAAATCAAAACTATCCTAAGATTTTATCAAACACCAGTCAGAATGACAATTATCAAGAATAGAAACAACAATAAGTGTTGGCGAGGTTGTGAGAAAAAAAGCATGCTCATAAATTGCTGGTGAGACTGCAAATTAGTACAACTAATCTGGAAAGCAGTATGGAGATTCCTTAGAAAACTTGGAATGGAACCACCATTTGACCCAGCTATCCCACTACTTGATCTATACCAAGAAGACTTAAAAAGAGCCTACTACAATGATGCAGCCACATCAAAATTTATAGCAGCTCAATTCACAATAGCTAAATTGTGGAACCAACCTAGATGCCATTCAACAGATGAATGAATGAAGAAACTATGGCATATATATATATATATATATATATATATATATATATATATATATATATAATATATATATCATAAAATATATATATATAATATAACATATTATATATATGCCATAGTATGTGTGTGTATACACACACACACACACACACACACACACACACAGTGGAATATTACACAGCAATAATAGAGAATTATATTATGGCATTTGAAGGTAAATGGATGGAGCTAGAGAATATGATGCTAAATGAAGTAAGCCAATCTCAAAAAAAAATACCAAATGTTTTTTTTTTTGTTTGTTGTTGTTGTTGTTGTTTGTTTTTTGATAAGTGGATGCTGATCCACAATGTGTGGGAGGACATGGGAAGAATGGAGAATATTTGGTCACAGAGGAGGGGTAGAGGAGGGGGCAGGGAGGCAGTAAAGATGGTGGAATATGATGAACATCATAGCCCTAGCTTTATGTATGACCATGTGTATGATGTGATTCTGCATCACATACAACAAGAGAATTTAAAATTTTTGCTCCATCTGTGTACAATGAATCTAAATGCATTCTGCTATCATGTAAACCAAAATCGAAAAAATAAATAATTTTTAAAAAGAATAATTTTCTTCACCTCTACCCAACCCCCAGAATTTGATTTTCTTGTCTGATTGTTTGTTTGTTTGTTGTTGTTGTTGTTGTTATTTCTCAGTAATGGAGATTGAGTCCAGATATATTTACCATTTAGTTATATCCACAACCCTTTTTATTTTCATCTGGTGATGAGGTCTTTCTGACTTGCTGACCTGGCCTCCACTTTGATAACCTCTTTTTTCAGTCTCCTGAGTCTCTGAGATTACAGGAAAAAGATGTAATATCTTTATTTGACCCCTGAAACTGACATAATGTTCTAACTCTGGCTTCTGACATACATAAAATGCTCTCATTGTGGTCTGTGGCACTCACATAATGTCCTCATTTTGACCTCTTACATTCACATAATACCTTCAAATTAACTCTGAGAATTATATCCACTGTCTGATTTCTGACACACTCATAATATCCTCAATTTGTTTCTGGAACTGATATAATATCCTTATTATGTCTATTTATATTCACATAATACTTTTAATATGTCCTTTGACACTCATATAATACCTTCATTTTGTTTGATACTCACATTATACACACACATTTTCCTCTGACTTCATATTTTACTATCACTGTGGCCAATGACAATCACAGAACACTACTTAATACTTTCACTCTGGCCTTGTACACTGACAAAATATCCTCATGTAGTCTCTACTATTCATATAGTTTCTTTACTATTTTTCTGAGAATGACATTATCCTCTCAGTGGCTTCTGACACTCACATAATACCCTCAAAATACTTCTAACACAAATAATATCCTCATTTGACATCTGACACATTCTGATTTGACACACATACTGTAGCCTCAGACATGAACATAATATTTTATGTCCTCTGATTTTTCTATAATATTAGCAATACGTAATCTTATGATCACATAATACTCTCAATGTGACATCTATCATGCATATAATGTCGTAAGCATAACCCCTGGTTCTCATGTAATGCCATACTATTGCACCTGTCACTCATATAATACCTTCAGAGGGGTCTGTGACAGTGACATGACATTATATCCCAATTCTGACATTTAACATGCAAAAAGTGCCTTCAATGTGGCTGTGGACTTCCAAATAATGTCAACATTTTTACACAGTATACTCACATAATATCTCTCTTGTTTTCTGAAACTCACATGATAACATCTATGTAGCCTCTGACATTTACCTAATACCCTGACTGTGGCTTCTGATCTTATACTTCACTCTGGCATGTTACACTCACAGAATGTTTTAACTATGACTGTGTTAGTCACTTTATGTGCTCACATGGCCTCTCACATTCTCATACTACACTCACTGTGAATTCTGATTCTCACATAAAAACTTATATTATTTGACAATCAAATAACATCTCTACTTGACTATCGACACATAATACCAACATGTGGCCTCTGACACACACAATGCATTTCAGTTGCCTTTGAAATTTAACTTCACAGTTGCCTCTAACATTGATATTTTACTCTTAGTGTGGCTCTGACACTTATATAACACTCACAATGCAGTCTCTGACACATAAAATGTTTTAATATGGCCTCTGCACACAAACATAATATATTCATTTGGCCTATTATGTTTATATAATATCCCCAATATGGCCACTCACACATCATATCATCACTGTATCAACTGACACTCACATGATACTCTCCTGTGACCTCTTACACTACTCACTTTGCCTCTGACACAATATGCATTCCTGTGGCCACTTGCAATCACATAATATCCTCACAGTGGTCACTAACACTGATATAATATACTCACATAATACCCTCACAATTGAATGGTCACTAGCAGTGACATAATATACTCACTAGGTCTTTTACATTCATATAATATTCTCTATATAACCACTGACACATTGTTTTCTTGCTGGGGCCTCTGTCACTCACATAAGCCTTCAGTGGGAACTAAGCCTCACATAAGACCTTCAGTGTGACCTCAGACAGATATAATTCCCACCTTGCAAATTCTGAAGCTCACGTAGTATCTCAAATTTCTCTCTAAACATGACATAATATTATCAATGTGACCTTTGACTCCAACTTAGTAACTCACTGTGACCTCTAACACATAATTCCTTCATTATGGCTTCTGATAATTACATAATACCCTCACTCTCACCTCTAAAAATTACATAATAAACAAACTTGCCCTCTGATATTGGTATATTATTCTCCCTTTGTTCTCTGACATGTATATACTTCTTATCAACATGTATAAACTTTTCATAATACTACTTACCATCACATAAAATCCCCACTCTGGCCTCTGACACTTGCATAATATAATAAGTGTAACCTCAGACACTCATACAATACCCTCACTGTGGCCTCTGACATTGACATACTGTGGGGTTTCACATTAATATTATACCCACAATCTTGCCTCTGAAACTCAAAAAGTACCTTTGCTGTAGCCTGCAACATTCCTATATTACTCTCAGTTTGACCACAGACATTCACTAATATACAATTGTGGTTGCTGACACAAAATATCTTCACTGTTACCTATGACCTTTAATATCTTTAATTCTGACACTCACATAATATCCCCACTATATTCTCTGACATTTACATAATATCCAAACTTAGGCATCTGATACTTAATATCTTTAATGGGGCATCTGACACTAATATAATATCTCATAATGGCCTTTGCCACAACAATAATATTTTCAGTGTTGTCTTTGAAACACATAATATCATCAATGGGACCTTTGATATTCAATACACTCACTAAGGTCTCTGACTGTCACATAATTCTATCACTGTGGCCTCTCTATATAACATATATCACTCACTGTGGCCTCTGAAACTCACATAATAACTTCACTGTTTTCACTGAAAATCACATTTTCTCCTCACTTTAAGTTTGACACTGGCAAAGTATGTCCCTCTGGCCTCTGACACTCACATAATATTCTCACAGTGGCTTCTGTCACTAACATAATACCCTCACTGTTGGCTGTGACATTTATATACTCCTCACCATGGAGTCTGAAACTAATAAAAGGAGTATAAGACTATTAAATATTTTAAACTTATTTCTGGAGCTAACATAATCTACTTCCTGTGACCTCAGATGTTCATGTAATATTTTTATCATGGCCTGTGACATTAACATAATATATTCACCGTGACTTCAGACACTCTCATAATACCCTCACTGCGTCCTCTGACCCTGACATAAAATCTTTATTTTCCTGTTAGATTCATTTAATAATCTCATTATAAACTCTGACATGGACTATTCTCACTTTGGCCTCTAACACTCAAATAATTCCTTAACTATTGCTTGTGAAACTCACATAATACACCTTTTTATTTTATCTCACTCACATAATGTAATAACTGTGACCCCTGACAGTCATATAATACCTGACATTCATATAATACCTTCCGTGTGACCATATATACTCACATGATACCTCACTGTGACCATTTTTACTGATATAATACCTTACCGTGGCCACAGACACAAAAATACACTCACTGTGTCTTCTGACACTCACATTATACCCTCAGTGTAACCACAGAAACTCACATAATATTCTCATGTGACCTCTGACACAGAATATTAACTTTATTGCTTATGATACTCATGTAATATCCTCACTGGGACTTTTAACACTCCAAAAATATTCTCATATAGTCTTTAACACTCAAAGCATATTTAACTCAAATAATACCTGTGACATCTAGAGTCAGATTCTGCTCTCACTTGGGCCTCTGGACATGAAGTAATATCCTCATTCTGATTTTGACACTCACATACTACCCTCTCTGTGGCCTCTGACATTTGGATAATATCTGCATTTTTACATTAAACGTTCATATAATACCCTCACTGTGACCACTGACACTTACATAATGCCTCACTTTGTCATCTGAAATTCACATAAATAACCTCTATGGTGCATAGGACATTCACATAATACCCTGTCTTTGGCCTATGACACTCACAAAATATTCTCACTTGATTCCTTACATTTACATAATTTTCTCATTATGACCTCTGACACAAGATACTCTTACTGTGGCCTCTGTTACTGACAATACTTTGTAATCTCTGACATTCACACACTTCAGTGTGAATTTAGACAACCAAATAATAACCTCACTCTGACCATTGGCAGTCATATAGTATCACTGGGGCCTACATCTTTCATAACATTTTCTACTATGGCCCATGACACACAAACAATATCCTTATATGGCCTTTGTCACTCACAGAATATCTTCACTGTGACCTCTGCCATAAACATAATACCTTTACTGTGCCCTCTGACATTGTCATAACATTCTCATTCTGATATATAATTCTGATATCTGATACTCTCATTGCACTTCTGATACTCTCATAATATATTTATGTGGCCTGTTAAAGTGACATAACATCCCCACTGGGATCTTTGGAATTCATACAATTCACTGTGGACTTAAGACAATTCAATAATTCCCTAAGTGTCACCTCTGACAAACATATGTTTTCACTCTGACTTGGACACTCATGGAATATTCTCAATGTGGCCTCAGACATTCCTATAATATCTGCACTGTCCTCTCACTCTCATATAATATTCTCAATGTAGAATTTGATATCACATTGATGATATTATGTGTTTCAAAGACAACACTGAAAATATTATTGTGGCAGAGGCCATTATGAGGTATTATATTAGTGTCAGATGCTCCTCATTTGGGCCACTGTTACTCACATTACACCAAAACATGGTCTCTGACACTCACATAATACCTTCATTGTGAACTCAGATGTTCATATAATGATTGTAATGTAAACTCCAACACTAACATAATACTTTTATTCAGCATCTATATACACACAATATCTTCACTGCAACATCTTACACTGAAATAACATAATTTTATTTGACCATCACATAATACCTTATTGTAGCCTCTGACAGTCACAGAATATTCTCATCTTGACCTCTGACACTAATTTAATATTCTCACTCTAGCCTCCTTTACTCATGTAATATTTATACTGTGAGCTCTGATGCTAACAATATCCACACTTCAGCACTGACAATCACGTATTATCCTCATTCTGATCTTCTACACTCATATACAACAAATTTGGACACTGATACTCATATAATATTCTCAATGTGGCCCCTAATGCTGAAATGATATGCTCTCTGACACTCATAGAATATTCTTAACTTGGTCTCTTACACTTACACATTTATCCTTACTTGGGCCACTGTTATTCACATTAGACACTCATTGTGACCCCATTAAATACCCTTCATGTAATCTCTATCACTCACATACTAATTTCTATGTGACTTCTGACACTCACATAATACCTTCTCTATGGCCTCACTCACTTAATATCTTCACTATATTCTCTGAGAATCACATAATACTTTTACCCAAATTCTGACACTTGAAAATTACCATTAAAATGGCCTCTGATATAATATCATGCCCTAATTGTGACATCTGACACTCAAATAAAATCATCCTTGTGGTCTATTAAATTTATGTAATATCTTACTGTGGCCTCTGACCCTCACATAATATCATCAGTCTGACCACTGTCACTCACATAATACTTCCAGGGTAATCTCTGACACTTACATAATAGCTTGACTGTAGCCACTATTATTAACATAATATTCTGTTACCTCTGAAATTTATATTCTCATTTTAGTCTCTGACATTCACATAAGACCCTCATTTGTCCTCTGACACTCACAAAACAAAATACTCAATTCTGGCCAGTAATACTCACATAATATCCTCACAGTGGTTTCTGCCACTAAAATAATATATTCATATTGTATCTTCACAGTGACCTTTTAAATTTACATCATATGCCAAAACATGGTCTCTGACACTCACATAATACCTTCAGTGTGAACTCAGATGTTCATATACTCTCATAATATACCCTCATTGTGGCATCTGCCACTGAATATTATCCTAAATTGCCTCTGGTAATGACATGATATCCTCAATATGACTTCTGACAATTAGTAACTCATTGAGACCTCTAATTCTCACATTAAGCCTTTATTGTGATTTTGGATACTAAAATAATAAATTCACTATAAGCTCTGACATTAATATAATATCCTCACCATAGAGTCAGTCACTCCTGTCATACCCACATTGTGGATTTTAAAATTAACACAATACCCTTAATGTGAGCTATGTCAATCATATAATAACTTCATATGACCTCTAATCCTGATATAATCCTCACTGTGGCCTCAGACACATATTATGCTCACATAACCTCCATCACTCATATTTTACTTGACTCTGGCCTCTGACACTCACATAACATCTTGATCTGACATATGGCACTCATATGCTAACCTTAATATGTTCTCTTACACTCACATATTATGCTCTCTTTGAACTCTGAAACTCCCATAATAATATCCTCACTTAGCCCCTGGCAGTCATATAATTGTTGCCTCCTATACTTAACTAATATCCTCAGGGTGACCTCTCATACTAACAACTTAACCATAATAAAATCTCTGACTCTCACATAATACTCTGATATGGTTGCAGAGTCTTTTATTGTATCCTCACTAGTGCCTCTGAGACTCCCTTAATATCCTCACTATTGCATGTGACACTCATAAATATCCTAATAGTGAGCCTGATAGTCACATTATATCCTCATATGGACTCTGCCACTCAAATAACATCCTCACTGTGACCAGTTACACACACAATATATCCTCACTGTGGACTTTGTTACTCACATAATGTCCTCACTTTGACCTATGACATTCACAAAATATACTCAATTGGCCTCTTACAATAATATAATACCCTAATTGTGGCCTCCAATACTGACATTACATCTCCACTGTGATCTCTTACACTCAATTTATGCCTTGACATGGACACAAGCACATTCACTTTATCCTCAGTTTTTTCTCTGATACTCAGCTAATACCCTTCACTATGGCATGTGACACTCATAATATATCCTCACTATGAGTGTCATAATATCCTCACATAGCTTCTGATAGTCACATATTATCTCTATAAACTCTTACACTCACAATATACTCTCAAACATCCCTATGTTACTTATATAATAGCCACACTTTGATTTGTGACATTCACAAAATATTCTCACTTTTCTCTGACACTGATATATCTTCACTATGATGACTGGCATTAAAATAATAACCTCACTGTGACCTCTGACAAGAGTCGCTCTGAACTCTAAAAGAAAAAAAAGTATTTTTAATTGACACATACTATACTCATTGTTACCTCTGGAGCAAGATAATTTTATTATGACCACTGACACTTACATGATAAACTCATTGTGGCCTCTAACACATATATCATTAAGCTGACTTCTATAAGTCATGTAATATTTGTAATATCTTCTCTTTGACCACTGAAACTAATATAATATTCTCACTATGGCTTCTGTCACTCACATTGTACTCTCAATGTGACCTCTGACCCATGATTTCTTAAATGTGGCTTGTGACACTCATATAATATCCTTACTTGACCTCTATCCTTCACATTATATCCTCACTGTGACATTTGATACTCACCAAATAGCCTCAGTGTGACCAGAGGCACTCACAACACCCTTACTGTTACCATTTTCACTGAAATAATACCCCATTCTTGCCTCTGAAACTTACAAAATACACTCACAGTAACATCTGACACATTATACACTCAGTGTGAGCTCAGACACTGACATAATCCATTCTTGTAACATTTGACACGTAATATCAACATGGTATCCTTCACTGACCTTCATATAACATCCTCATTGGGGATTTTGACACTCACCTAATACCTTCACTTTGCCTTTTGACAGTCACATAATACATTTGCTCTGCCATTTATAATTCACAAAATATCCTGTGTGGCTCATTCTACTCCCATAATATTTTTCCTTAGCCTCTAAAATAAATGTAATATATTTATGACATTAGACACTCAAAAAATAGTCACTGTAACCTCTAATTGTTTCACATTTTTTCCACTGGGACTTCTGTCACTGACATGACACCAACTCTGGCATCTCTCATTCACATAATATGCCCAATCTGGTCTCAGACACTAACAATGTTTTCCATTGGCCTCTGACACTTGCATATTATGCTCACTATAATATATGTCAACCACATAGTATGCTTTCTCTGGATTCTGATAGTCATATAATATCTGAAATCTGACATCTGACACTCATATGATAACCTCTATGTGGCATCTTACACTTACATGTTATCCTCACTTTGACCTCTGAAACTCACATTATATCTTCACTTGACCTCTGATGATGACATGATGTCATCATTCTGATTTGTGTCACTCACATAATATGCTCAATGAGGACTATGATTATCACAATATGTTCTTACTATGGCCACAAACACTAAGATAATACCATCACATGGCCTATCTCACTCAAAAGATTTTTTTTTTTTTTTGGTGCAGGGGCACTTGAACACTGAGCCACATCCCGAGCCCTATTTTGTGTTTCATGTAGAGACAGGGTCTCACTGAGTTGCTTAGTGCCTCACCATTGCTGAGGCTGGCTTTGAACTCACAATTCTTCTATTTCAGCCTCCCTCAGTCCTGGGATTACAGACTGACACCACCACATCCAGGTTTTAAAAAATATTCTTAATGTGACTTTTGACACTGAATTAATACCCTCACTGTGGTCTATGACACTCTGAAGACATTCTCACTGTGGCTTCACACATTCACATAATAACTTGAGTGTAGTCTCTGTCACTCACATATCTTTACAGTGGCCTGTGACACAATAATAATATCTGCACTGAGAACTCTGATACTCACTTTGTACTTCACTATGACATGTTACACTCAAAGAGTATACTCACTGTGACTCTGATACATAATATCCTCACATGGCCTCTGACACAGATTTAATATAATCATTTTAAACCACAATGAAGTCTACCTATGACACTCATATTATACTGTCCCTATGATCTCTGACACAGACTTAACATCAGCAATTGGATTTAGACATTGGCATAATATACTCTTCTGACCATTGACAATTGAATAATACTCTTTGTGATTTCATGACAATCACATAAGCTCTTCACTGACACTCACATAACAACCACATTGTAGACTCTGACAAATAATATTTTCACTGGGTTTCTGAAACTCACATATTATCCACACCAGGACCTCTGAAAACTCACCTTATACTTTATTCACTAGGGCATGTGACACTCACAGAATATACTCCATAACATATTACCCTCACATGACCTCTAACACTCACATAAAATTCTCATTTTACTTATGACACTTGCATAACACCCTCACTCTTACTTATGACACTCATACCCTCTCTCTGACCTCTGAAAGAGATATTATATCCTCATTTGGCTTCTGACACTAAAATGATATTCTCACTTCAAATCTGACACTTACACTGCGACCTCTGACATTCACCTAATACTAAACTGTGGCCTGTGATACTAAAATGATATCCTCATTGTGACCTGTCACTCACAATAACACTGTGACCACTGTCACTCATATAATATAATTACTATTAGATATTATACTCATATAATTCCCTGATGTTTCCACAGACAACAATGAGGACACTAGTTTATGATATTCTCACTGAAACATCTAATACTCTAACTATGGCACGTGATACAAAATTTTACCACTGTGAGCCTGATAATCACATAATATTCTCACATGACCTCTGACAAGCATACAACAGTCTCATGCTAAATTCTCACACTCACAATATATCCTCATTTTTACCTGTTATTTATGAAATACCTTCACTTTGACCTCTGAAATTCACATAATATTCTCACTTTGCCTCTAACTCTGACATAATATTCTCATTGTGACCTCCGATAATTACATAATTAATTTTCTGTGGGATCTCACACTCTAAAATACTCACACAATTGCCCCTGAAACTTACAAAACACTCTTACGGTGTCATCTGACACTCATGTAATATCCTCATTGTGACAAAAAACACTCACATACCCGATTGTGTTCACTAAGACTCACACAATACCATTATACTCACCATTATCACATTGTCACTGACACTCACATAATCATTTGGTGTCTGAAACTAAAAAAACAAAACAAAACAAAAAAACTCTCCCTGTAGCCTATCATACATGATTTTCTCAATGTGTCTTCACTCACATAACACCTTCATTGAGATCTCTTACACTCATGATATGTTCAATGGGACCTGTAATACTCACATAATTTACTTATTTGACCTCTCACACTCACAAAATACCATTATTGTATTCTCTGACAATCACATATTTTCCTCAATTAGGATTTGACACTGTCATAATATCTTCCTATGGTCACTGATACTCACCTAGTACCTTCACAGTGGCCTCTCACACTGAGACAATACCCTCACTGTGGACTCTGACACTGATATTATAGATTTAATATGACCTCATCTACTCATGTAATATGTTCATTGTTTCCACTGACACTGATATAATCGGCTCACTTGTGCTTTTACATTCATTTAATAACCTATGTCCCCTGATTCCCACATAATTTACTCACTTTGGCCTATGACACTCACATTATGCTCTTACTGTTGCCTCTGATATTCAGGTAGTAATTCAATGTTGCCTTTGAAATTCATGTAGTATTCTTAATTGGCCTGTCATTCAAAAATATTACCCTCACTGTTACTCTTCACAGTCACATAATGCCCTTACTATGTTCTCTAAAGTTGAAAAAATTACTCAATATGTTCTTTCATGGCCTCTCTCACTCTCATAATATTCTCATTTAACCTGGGTCACTTAAAAAATAACCTCTGTGTTACCTGTGATGATCACATAACATTTGCCCTGTCACCTCTCACATTTAAGTTATTATCTCACTCTGACTTTTGACAGTGACATGATACCCTTACTGTGGCCTCTTATACTCAATACCCTCATTATGACATGTGACATGTACATAACTTTACTTTGACCTCTGATATTGGTATGATATCCTCATTGTAGTCAAAGACACTCCCATAATACCCTCACTGTTATGTCTGACACTCATTCAATGTGGCCACTGACTCACACATAATATCTTCACAAAGTCCTCTGATACACAATATTCTCACTTGAATTTTATATTCATATAATATATTCATTATGTACTCTGAAATTTATATAATATTTTTTTGGCTTGTTTTTCTAACAAAATGAACTCATTGTTTCCTATGACAGTTACATAATATGGCCCCTGATATTAACAAAACTTTGTAAATAGTTTATCTCTCATTCTTGTGAGAGATAAATGGTCTGTGTCACTCATATAATTTTCCCAGTGTGACCTGTGATACTTCTATAATACACACACTATGGTCTCTAGTCTTCAAATAATAACCTCACGTTGACTTTGATACTGACATAACACACCCACTGTAGCATCTGATAATTAGTTTATATCAAAACTGTCACATAATACATTTTCATGGTTGATTACACATAATACTATCAGTTACCTCTGACACTCATATAATACACTCAATGTCATCTGTGACATATATATATATATATATATAATATTTTCATAGAGACCTCTGACTCTCATACAAGATTCTCACTTGATATTTGATATTCATATAATAAATTCAATGTGGCCTCTCATATTCATATAATATCATCACTTGTCCTGTGACCATAACCGTTGCTTTTGACAGTCACAAAATATCTTTACTGTGGCTCCTGACATGGACAATATTTTCTTAATATGTTCTCTCTCACAAAGTATCCTTAATTCACCTTTGTTAATCATAATATTTTTAGTGTTACCTGTGATATAATGCATGCTTTGTGACTTCAGACTTCAAATAGTTTCACTGTGACATTTGCCACTGCAATAAGACCCTCAGTTTGAGAGTTCTGTGTATGTGATATAATACCTTCACTATGAGCTCTAACACTCACATATAATCTTTATCTAACTTGTTTTAGTTTTTTTTTTAACTTTCCTAGTATAAATATATACTGCAAAGCCACACTCCCAATGACCCAACAATTCTAGCCACATTTTATTTCACTGTTGTAACCACCTACTTAACTCTTATCTGGGGATCAATGCAATAAAATTATTAAAGATCTCAGAACTGGAGTTTTCAAAAGGGGTTGTAAACATTTACATGCATAGCAGTTTGTAAGATTTTATTACTCTACCTTCTTACAAGTCTTTTTGATAATTTTTGATATACAAAACAATAGAGTGTGTATTTGACATATTATACATACATGGAGTATAACATTTTATTTAGAATTTTGTTCTAGTGATTGTGAATTATATGGAGTATATTGTTTGTATATTCATATATGAACTCTTTTTTTTATGAAATGAAAAACTTATTTATAATAGAGGAAAATAACTCCAACGTGATTTCAGATAGTTCATAAAATATACAAATATAGTTAATATGTAAAAAAAATGAAACAGTTGATGGGGTGGAATGTAAACAATTGATGATCACTTACCAAATCAGTTACAAAGAAGTTTTTAAAAAATTAACTACCCAGATGGTTCAGCTTAACAGCTACATGCTTTTTTTAAAAAATTTATTTTTTATTTTTTATTTTTATTTTTTAATTTTTTCTCAAAAATTGCATTTTAATATATGTTATCAAACATAACAGAAAAAAACAAATTTTCAGAAGCTGTACACACTCTTCACTGAAAACATTTGTTGAGGCAAATAGAAAAAAATTGTTACAACCATAATTTTTCTAACTGCACAAAATTATAAGCAGATTACATAGATATTCAAGATTGTTATGTCTTGTTGATGTATGATTCCCTTGAGCAGTATGAAATGACCTTCTGTATCCCTTTTCACTAACTTTGGTTTGAAGTCTACTTTATCTGAAATGAGGATGGAAACTCCTGCTTGTTTACGTAGTCCATGTGAGTGATAAATTTTTTCCATCCTTTCACCTTCAATCTGTGAGTATCTCTTTCTATGAGATGAGTCTCTTGGAGGCAGCATATTGTTGGGTCTTTTTTTAAATCCAATCTGCCAATCTGTGTCTTTTAATTGCTGAGTTTAGGCCATTGACATTCAATGTGATTATGGAGACATGGTTTGTATTTCCAGACATTTTGGTTTATTCTTAGTTTTTGACTTGACTGGGTTTCTCCTTTGATTGGCCTTTAGTGTAGCTCTTCCCTCTGCAAGTTTTCATTATTGTTTTTTTTATTTCC
>JAQQSJ010000020.1:2758424-2805047 GCA_028644305.1 Xerus rutilus
ATCCAAGGTGTTACAGTTTTAACTCCTATATGGTTATAGTTTCCCTGCAGGGTTTCGTTACTTCTCCTCCAGTAGGTGGCATTATCCGTTGTTTGCTGGACTTTCCCGGCTGGTATCCTTGGTACTGGTCCCAGGCCAAGGTGAAATTGTTGGCTGCTGGTGGAGTCGCTGTTCCACCGTGGCCAAGGTTTGCTCCCAGTTGTTCACCTGCGCCCCCTGGTGTGTAGGAAGTTCTGCTGTGTTAGAAGGTGGTCCACAAAGAACATTAGCTGGTGTTCTGCTCAGGAGACAGTCCACAGTAGCAACTGCTAGTGGTCTCTCGCGATTGAGTGGGCGCTGGGGCCAGGCATCATGGGAAGAAGCAGGCCCGGCACACCCAGGGTAAACTCCGGGCTGGAGCCCTGGGCCGGATCCCCCACCACAACTGCACTCCACCGGTCGGTGCCGAAGTCATGCCTCCTGGCTACCACTGTCTCCTGGTGGCCCTGCACTCACACACGCAAGCGAGACTCTTGCATGGGGCAGTGAGCTGCAGAGAGCTGCCCAAGAAGCTGGTTGGAAAATGGCACCCCACTACTTCCAGTGTCAGTCTCCGTGTGCCTGAGCCCTGGGCCGAGTCCCCTGGCTGCAACTGCTTTCTGCCAGCCGGCGCCGAAGTCACGCCTCCCGGCTACTGCTGTCTCCCGTTGGCTCTGCAGTCACACACGCGAGCAAAACTCGTGGGGTGGTATGCCTCAGAGAGCTGCCAAGAAACTGATTGGAAAATGGCACCCCGCTACTTCCAGTCTCACTCTCGGAGAGCTGGAGCCCTGGGCTGAGGCCCAGGCTGCAACTGTGTTTCTCCGGCCGGCGCCGAAGTCATGCCTCCCGGCTACTGCTGCCTCCCAATGGCCCTGCGCTCCCGGTGATCCCGTACTCACACACACACAAGCAAAATTCCTGCATGGGATGTTGAGCCGCAGAATGATGCCAGGAAGCTGGCTGGAAAACGGCGCCTCCACCACTTCCAGCCTTGGTCCCTGAGAGCCTAGCGCAGAGTGGACTGTCTAGGCCGCCATCTTGGAACCGCCCCCCCATATATGAACTCTTTTAGTCAGCTTTGTCTATGCTGAGAAACAAACCCAACCATCACAATTGCAGAGGAGGAAAGTTTCATTTGAATGCTCTTGGTTTCAGGAGTATTAGCTCATAGAAAGCTGGCTCTATTTCTCATGGCTCGATATGAGGCAAAATAGTATAGCATGAGTGTGTCAGAGGAAAGTTGCTCACATTGTGATCAGAAAACAAAGTGATAACTCCATTTGCCAGTTATAAATTCATACATTTTCAAAGTTATAATGCCAAAGGTTACAATGCTCAACCTCCTTTAGCCACTCTCTGCCTGCCTTCAGTTACCAGTTAATTAACCCAGTAAGGTAATTAATTCACTGATTTAAGGATCTTAAAACCCAATTATTTCTTCTTTGAGCCTTGTTCCCTTAGCCTTTGGGAAACATCTCTCATACAAACCATAACATAAACATAGGAAAGTATGGCTAATTCATTTTATTGTCTTTGTAATTTTCATCCTCCTCCATTTTCTTCATTCTCCTTTGTCTAATCCAATAAAATTTACTTTTCTTCCTTTTTTATTGTGTATTAGCATTCACACATCAGAAAGAACATTGACCTTTCTGGATTGGCACTTAGCATGATATTTTCATGTTTAAGCACCTTTGACTAGAATGAAATAACTGTATTTATGTGGCTTTGTCTTTGTGCCTTTTATTGTGTTCCATTGGACTTCATATCCATGTTGTTGCCAATACCATGTTGTTTTTATTACTATAGCTCTACATTAAAATTAAAATCTGGCATTGTGATGCATCAGTTCTATAGCTAAAGAATGTGTTGTCTATTCTGGGTCTTTGATTTTTCCAAATAATTTTCATGACTGGTTTTTCTATCTCTATGAAGAATATTATAAGATTTTTATACAAATTTCATTAAATATGTATAAAACCTTTGGTAGTGTGGGCATTATGGCAATGATAATTCTTTCTATAAAAGAACATATGTCATCTTTCCATCATCTAAGGTCTTGAATTTTTTTCTTTAGTGTTCTGTAGTTTTTCTTATAGAGGTGTTTCATCACTTTTGGTAGATTGATTTCCAAGTACTTTAGTTTTTATTTGAATGTTTATTTATATGTGAATTAAATGTGTTCTTCTACTCTCTTTTTGAGCTGATTGATTATATGTATACAGAAATACAATAAATTTTGAAGTGATAAATTTATATACTGCTACTTAGCTGAACATATTTGTGAGTTCTAGAGTTTTGCTGGTGGACTTTTATCATATTCTCAAAAAAAATATTGTTTGAACTGTTCATTTCTATTCATATATTTTTAAATTTTTTTTATCTTTCTAATTGCTCTGGCTAAAATTTCAAGAAATGTGATGACTATAAGTGATGAGAGAAGCCATCCTGTCTTCTTTCAATTTTTAAAGGGAATGCTTTCAATTTTTCTCCAATTAAAATGATGTTGGCATTAGGTTATCTTACATATTTTTTACAACGTTGACATAGGTTCTTATTATACATTGCTTCTCTAGTGTTTTGAACATGAATAAATGCTGAATATTGCCAAAATATTTTTCTGAATATTGCCAAAATATTTTCTGATTTACATATAAAATTTATAATTTTTGTCCTTAAGTCTATTGATATGAAGATTTACATTTTTTGATTTCTGTATGTTTAACCAAATTACACTCATGCAATAAACCTCAAATTATCATGGAACAGTATCTTTTCAATATGTTTTGTGTGCAATTTTCCAATATTGTACTGGTTTTTACATATTTATAAAGAATGTTGGTATAAACTTTTCTCTTCTTGATGTCTTTTTCTGATTTTTGTATTAGGATGATACTAGGTTCATAGAATGAGCTTGGAAGCATTCCTCTTTTTATTTTATGGAATAAATTAAGAAGAATTGGTGTTAATTCTGTGTAGTTCTGTTAGAACTCGACAAAAAATCTTTCACGTCTTGAGATTTTTTTTTATTGATAGGCTTTTGATATGGTCTTCAATTCTTTTGCTTGAAATATACATGTTTAAAATTTCTCTTATCTCCTGATACAAGTTTTGTAGGTGATATGTCTCTAAAATTTTTCAATGTGTTCAAGATGTTTTGTTTTGTTGGAGTACAGATTTTAAAAATAAATTCTAATTATCATCTGTATTTTAATACTGTTTGTCATATTTCATTTTTCATGATAAATTTTAGTAATTCAATTTTATTATTTGTGTTAGCTTTGCTAATATTTGTTAATGTAATTTATTTTTTTCAAAGAAACAACTTTTTGTTTTGTTAATTTTAAAATTTAGTTGTTTCAATTTAGGTGATTTGGGCTCTGATTTAATTATTTTTTTGTCTTCTACTGTTTTTCATGCTGCTTCATTGCTCTTTAGGACTTTGAGATGTGATATTAGGGTGTTTACTTTGTGACTTTGTACTGTTTTAATACATGAGCTCAATGCAATAAACTTTTCTCTTCAGGATGCCATCAGAGTGTCACAGAGATTTTGATATATTGTGTCTCTTTTCTCATTTACCTCTAAGTAATTTTTAAGTTTTATTTCTGATTCCTTCTGCTATTTTCTGATCTTCTAGTACCATAATATTTAGTCTCCGGGTGTTAGAAGTTTCTATTTTTATGTGATTTTTGACTCATAATTTTCTTCTATTTTGATCTGATGAAGTGCAAAGTATTACCTCTCTTTTGTGTTTGCTATTTGTTGTGTTGTGGTCTAAAATGTGATCTTTTTTTTTTTTTTGTTATTGGATATTGAACTCAGGGGTGCTCGACCACTGAGCCACATCACCAGCCCTATTTTGCATTTTATGTAGAGACAGAGTCTCAATGAGCTGCTTAGTGCCTCACCATTGCTGAGGCCAGTTTTGAACTTGTGATTCTCCTGTCTCAGCCTCCCTAAGTGCTGGGATTACAGGCTTGTGCCACCATGCCTGGCTTAAAATGTGATCTACTTTTTTTAAAATTGTTTTGTAGTTACAGATAGATAGAATGCCTTTTTATTTTTTATTTTTATGTGGTGCTAAGAATCAAATCTAGTGTCCCACACATGGTATGTAAGTACTCTACAACGCAGCTATAACCCCAGGCCAGATGTGGTATATTTTAGAAAGTGATGCATGTTCTACTGAGAAAAAGAAAGTGTATTTCTGTATTAATGGATAATATATTATATGTGTGTGTGTGTGTGTCAAGTGTAAATTATTAATTATATTTTAGTTCTATACCTTGTTTATCTAGCTTTTGTTTGGGGATGTATCCAGTTATAAAGAAGCATGTTAAATTTAAACAGTATTATATTGTAATGCTCTGTTTGATTATATTTTATTTTTTTAATTTTTTAATTTTTTGATTATATTTTATTTTTATATTTATTTGTCAATTTCTTTTGTTTTATTCATTTATATGCTGAGCTGAGTATCAAATCCAGGGCCTCACACATGCCAGGAAGTGCTCTACCACAAAGCCATAACTCAAGTACTCTGTTTGATTCTTAAAATTGAGAAGTGTTTGATGTACATAAATGTTTCATTGTTTAGAAAATAAACTTTATTGTTGTTATGCTACTCTGGTCAGGTAGGCTACAAAGAACATATGCTACTTACATAATGTAAGGGACAACAGACCATAAATTTATGCAAATCATAGAAGTTACACTGCTTATAGAGACTAAGCATATATTAAAGACTATTTGAGTATTACATTCTCTGAATATCATACATGCTTTTATAGACAAAATACTAACCAGGCCATGGAGAGCATTCAAGACATTAAGTCTACTCAGGAATACAAGATAAAATAATTATAGAGGCTGTTCTGGTCAAAGATTATGTGTAGATTTTACAGGCTACTCAGGACATGTAGGCTATGAAAATCAGAGAAATTTCTCATGTCATACAGCTATACTATTCACATAGCCTACATATGTCACAGAGCCTACTCAGTCCATAAAACTTATAAAAATCATAGAGAATACTAAGTCTATGTAGATTACATTGGTCAATGAGGCTAAGCAAGTCTTTGGGCCTACTAAGTTTATGTTGACTACTCATGCTATCAAGATTATTTGTGTCATACAAGCTAAGTATGTCATAGGAAATGACAGTCATTTCTAAGTAAGCCATATAGTATTAGTATTCTAAAAGACAAGGAATATAGGATGGCATAATTTTTATGAATATTAATGCTATATGGATATTCATATCATTCAGGCTACTTAGGGTAAAATGCTTTCTACATCATATAGGCTATACTAATGATAGAGAAATTCAGATCAGAGAGGATACAAAACCCAGAAACTTTCCAGATAATTATAGTCACATTTGTCATAGAAGCTTTAGAGACCATAAATATTAGCAGGACAAGAAAGATTCAGATGTCATAGATGCCACACAGTTCATAGAATAATGCATTGTCACAGAGACTCCAAATATTCTAGTGCATACTGAGATGTAAAAGACTGCTCAAGCAATAAATATTATGTAAGATTTCGATGCTGTGCATGACAGTGCATATGCATGTCGTAGATAATACACTATTATGGAAGAAATTTAAGTCATAGATATTATGCAGATTATAGAAGAAATTCAGTCCATAAAAGCCACATAGGGCACATATCATATGCAAATCAAAGAGGATAACCAAAAAACAATGCTTATTTGAGTCATGAAATTTATGCTGGTCATAATGGCTATTTAGCACATAGAAACTACTCAGGTTCTTGAGAGTACCCAGGACATAAAGTCTCCTGAGGTCATATATGCTATGTAAGTCATTAAGGCTTTAGAACCTAGAGGCTATATATGTCATATAAATAACACTAGTCTTAGAGGCTACACCAATCATAGTGACTACTTGAGCCATACAGGCTATTTAATTCATAGAGACTACCCAGGTTATATAGATACTAAATCATATATGACAAGTATTTCAGAGTTTTTTCTGGGGTCATCAAGACTACAAAAAGTCAGAAAACCTATGCAAGTTATAGAGATCACTCAGGTAATAGAGGATTCAGGTAATGGCATGGATACAGACATAGAGGCTATGCAGAACATACTGAATACTCATGTCAATAAAAGATTGACAATATTAACTGGCTATACAGGTCATATAGGCTGTAAAAGTCATAATAGTTTTCTCTGTTCTAAATATTGCATGGCTGATAGAGGATATGTTGGTCACAGAGGCCACTCAGTTCACAGAGACTACTTGGAACATAAATGATGCAGAGGAAATAGATAAGAGTCAGGTAACACACTCTAACTAGGTTTAAGAGTTATTCAGCTCAGAAATATTACAAAGGATATTGGGGCCAATAAATTGCTTTGAGCTACTCAAGCTATAGAGGTTACATAAGACATAGAGGCAACACAGGTCATAGATGTTATATCATACCTGCTATAGAGGATGCAGAGATCACAGAGGGTACACAAATCATAGAGTTTATGCTGATCATATAGGCTACTCAGTTCAAATAATCTACTCAGATTACAAAGAGTACAGAGGCTATTTGGGGCACAAATACTATTCAGGATATCAAGATTATTCAATTCATAGAGGCTATGCAGGTAATGGTGGCCTTTAATACCACTGTTTCTTCAACAGTAAAATGATCATAGAAGCTATATAGGTCACAAGTACTTAGTAGGTCATAATGGCCCCTGAGTTCATAGAAGCTATTGGGTTATTTATGCTTTTAAGTTTATAACAAGTAGGAAAGTAATAGAGGCTACAGAGAAAATAAAATATACACAGGTCAGGCATGTTATGCATGCCATCAGGACTACTTAGGCCACATAGGGTATTCAGGTCATATAGAACACTCAGGCCATAAACACTAAGTAGGTCATAAATGCTACTCAGAACATCAAGGTTATGCAGGATATATAGGCTACTAACTTCATAAAGGATACTCAGGCCATAGAAACTAAACACATCATGGAGGCTTCTCAATCCATCAAGGCTATACTGGTAGGTCAAAGAGGGTGTTCAGGCCACAAAGACTCCTCAAGCCACAGAGGTTATACAGATTATGGAGATTAAACAGGTCACAAATGTTATGTCCCCTTTATGTTATTAAGACCATAAAGTTTATATAGAAAAGAGAGTTTACACAGTTCATAAATATTACTCAGGCCATGGTATAGAAACAACACAAGTCATAAATGTGCAGGTTAAAGTCTATTCAATTTATAGAGAATAGAATGATCATAGAGTTTTTCAGGGGATTTTGGAAATTCAGGAGATAAATTATTCATGGAAGACAAACATAAGGTCATATGTGTGTCTCTGTGTGTGTGTGTGTGCATATGTGTATGCATTATATATATAATATATATGTTATATATAATATATATATATACATATATATATATATACACACATACACACACACACACATTATATATATGATATTTTAGAGACTATTCAGGCAATATTTGCTACACACATCAAAAGGCTGCCCAAGACATAGAGGCTATGTAAGATACAGAAGTTACATCAATCAAAGAAATTACCCTACATCTGTTTTTTACAGAGTACATAGAAACTACTCAGATCATAGGGAGTACTTAGGCAATAGGGACTATTCAAATCATATAGAATTTGCAATGTATATGATACTCATGCATAGAAGCTATGAACATCATGGAGACTACCCACATAAGCAGGCTAGGTAGATTATAGTGTTTCTTAGGTAAAGGATAATATTAAGTCCATAAAGATTATGCTGGCCACAGAGAGTACTCTGTCCATGAGGGGTACTTGGTACCAAGAATCTACCCAGGTCACAGAGGTTATGCAGTTCATAGATGAAACTCAGATTATAGATGCAACCTAAGCCATAAAGCCTATAGTAGGTTAATCAGGCTGCTCATAAAGACTATGTAAGTTATATATTATTCAAACTATAGAACTAAAAAGGTCATAATGGCAACTGATGACATAAAGGCTAATTAGGTAATTTAGGTTATTTAGAACATATAGACTACAGAGAACATGGAGAAAAAATTTGCCATTGAATATATGCAGGACACATATCTAATGTAGGTCACAGAGTGTAATTAGGCCATAGAAGCTGCATAGACCCTACAGGCTAAACAAACTATATGGGCTATGCAATACAGAGGCAACTTGCAGATTACAGGTTCTTATATAAACATTTAATTACCATGGACCTAGGAGAATACTTAGGCAATAATATTTAGGAAGATTCCAGAGGATTCTAAGGTCAGAGTATAATTAGGTCATAGAAGAAATGCACATCATGGGGCTTCTGAGGCTATAGAGGCTAGGCAGGTAATACAATCTGCTCAGGTCATTAAGCTACTCTGGAATATAGACTACATAGGTCATAAAGGCTGTACAGGCAAAAAATGGGGCTATTTAGTTCATATTAGTATTCATATTGTAAAGGATTTAAGGCAACACAGGATAATCAGGTCATATAATCTATTCAGATCATAGCAGCTCCTCAAATCTTACAATCTATGCAAATCAGAGACTACTGAAGCTACATGGGTCATAGTAACTACTGAGATCAGAAAATACAGAGGATATTTAGGCTACTCATACCATAAAGATAAAAATGTCAGGGTGGCTTCAGATAGTCATTTCCTCTAGGTTTCTCATAGACCTTTTAGGGACTACTTGGGCCATAATATCTGCACAATTCTTAGAGGCATGTAGGCCACAAAGACTATTCTGGCCATATAATTTAGGTAGACTATAGAGTTTGCTCAGGTCTTAGATGTAACAGAGATATTAGAGGATAAAAAAAATGACAGAGGCACAAAGAACAGAGGACATCCACTGTGTAGAGCCTACTCAGGCCATATAATTTACAGATTATAAAACTTAAGCAAGTAATAGAACTACTCACATCCTTTAGGCTACTCAGGCCACATAGCTTACCCAAGTCATGCTACATAAACAGTTCATTGTGGCTACTGAGGTCATCAAATCTACACATGCCATATAGAATATACAGATCATTGAGGTTTCATAGGTCATAGAGACTATTAAGACAATAAAAGATTTGCAATTTTATGGCTGTATAGGTCATACAGGTTGAGATTTTTAAAGAGGTTTCTCAGTCCATAGAGGCCTATTATGTCATAGACAGTATGTAAGCAATAGAAGCTACTCCAGTCCTGAGTGCTACACAGGTCATAGGGCCTACTCAATTTGTTGAGGCTATGCAGGTAATAGAAGACCCTTAGGTAATAGAGGTAAATAAGACCATATAGGCTATACACTTAGTAGAAGATACTAATTTTATTTAGGCTACTAAGATTGGAGTACAGAGAAGTACTACATAGATTTCTGAGGGTGTAAAAGATAGGCAAATAACAAAGATATTGATCATATAGTGCACTGAAGATAAAAAAAAAAAAAAACCTTCACACCTTCATAGAACATAGAAGATACTTAGAACAAGAGGGTTTGCAAATCTTATAGATCACTGAAGCAAAAGAGAATATGCAAGCTAATGTTTGTCATGAAAGTGTATAGATGATAAGGACTACTAAAGTGATTTATGTTGCTCAGGCCATAGAAGCTGCTCAAATCATAGTGGCTTCTGAGGTCATCTAGGCTACTCTAGCCATAAAGACTACATAGGAGCCAGGCATGGTAGCACACACCTGTAATCCCAGCACTTTGCAGGGCTGAGACAGGTGAATCACAAGTTCAAAGCCAGCCTCAGTGGCAAGGAACTAAGAAAATCAGGGAGACTCTGTCTCTACATAAAACACAAAATTGGGCTAGGGATAAGGCTCAGTGGTCAAGTGTTCCTGAGTTCAATTCCTGATACAAAAAAAAAAAAAAAAAAAAAGACTACACACAGGGCATATAGGCTGCTCAGGCCCAAATAATTTAAGAAAATTACAGAGTCACACAGGTTACATACTTCATTATCACAGTTTATACCAGTTATATATGCTACTTGGCATTAAAAAGCTAGAATAATAGAAGGTTTTTTTTGTTTTTTTTTTTCATGCCATGGAAGCCATGCCAGCCATTAAACATAGTCATTTTATCTAGGTTTTGCATGCACTAAAGACTACAAAGGTCATAGAGGTTGAGCCGTTCATATTGACTGTTCCTCTCATAGATGCTATGGTGGTCATACTGAGTTCCAAAAGGCTACTCAATTCAGGGAAGATATGGAGGCATAACCAAATAAGTCCATACAGAAAAAATATATATACTTATGTAATGTATGCTACATGGGCTAAAACACTACTCAGGCCATATAGGCTTCAAAGCACACAGTTGTTATGCAAGTTTTAAAAGATACCTAAGTCATAAAGTCTTCTCATGTCTTAGAGACTACACAGGCCAACTAAAATTCTCAGGCCATAGAAGTTATAAAGGATAAAAAGAATGCAAAATTCATAGTGAATATACAGATAATAGAGACAGAAACTACTCATTCCATAAACCCTGTATGCAATAAAGTCTAGCATGTCATAGAGAGTATTCTGGACAAAATGGTTCTGCATATCATATAGAATACTATAGCCATAGACTTTGTAGGTTATAGACTCTACATTCATCTTAAGGGCTGAGATAAATAAGTCATAGAGGGCACATAGACCATAGATTCTACCCAGGTTATGAAAGTTACACAGATAATACAAATTTTACAGGTTATAAATGAATGCATTGGTTCATGCCTATAATCCCAGTGGCTTGGGATACTGAGGCAAGAGGATTGCAAGTTCAAAGTCAGCCTCTGCAAAAGTGAGACACTAAGAAACTCAGTGATATTCTGTCTCTAAACAAAAGGTAGAGGTAAGGATATGGTTAACTTGTTGAACTACCTTGATTTCAATCCCCAGTACCCAAAAGGGGAAAAAAGGTTATGCAAGTTAGAGGCTAATGAGTTTAGTAATGTCAATATGATCATACAATTTAAAGAAATAATTTAGGCTGCTCCAGTTACAAAGGCTAATTCTGTCATACAGTCTACTCAGGTAATATAATATACAAAAGTTATAGAGATTAAAAATGCATAGAGGTATTTAGACCATAGTAACTGCAAAGATTGAAGTAGCTACAGAAGTCATAAAAGTTACTGAGGTCATTTATACTACTCAAGGCATTAATGTTATGCAAGTGTTAGAGATTTCAGAGATGATTGATTCTACTCATGGCTATGCATGTCATAGAAGCTGTACAAATCATGAAGGCTAATAAGAATATAGAGGCTTTGCACAACATAGATATTATTCAGGTCATAGAAGCAGTTCATGACATGGAGCCTATGTAGGACATCAGAGGTACTAAGGTTATTTAGTCTCCTCAGGCCATAAAATTTCTATATATTA
Source organism: Xerus rutilus (assembly GCA_028644305.1). Classification (NCBI taxonomy): domain Eukaryota; kingdom Metazoa; phylum Chordata; class Mammalia; order Rodentia; family Sciuridae; genus Xerus; species Xerus rutilus. The sequence continues at coordinate 2,769,841 of JAQQSJ010000020.1, forward strand.
TAGAGTCATTGTAGGGAATAAAAGGTATATTGGTCATGACACCTTCAATTTTCAGAGGATACTAAGATTTTTATTGTTATTAAGGCCACAAAGTCTACACAGTTCATAGAGTCTACTCAGGCCACAGAAGATTGCGGTCTTAGTGTCTTTTCAGATCATCTAGGCACCTCAGGCCATTAATTGTATGCAATTGATAATGTCTATGGGAGTCATACATGTTATATTTTATATAGCATCCAAAAAGGTCACAGAGGCTACTTAGGTCTTACAGGCTACATAAAACATAGAGACTAATTAGGACATAGATTCTACATAAGTCAAAGAAGCTACATGGAATTACTAAGGTCATTTAGGCTAATAAGGCCATAGAGGCTAGGCATGACATTTAAACTACTTTGCCTATAAAGGTTAGACTGATAATAGAGTCTTCTTAGATGAGAGAGGATATATATTTCATAGAGAATACACAGTACACAGAGGCTACTTAGTTCACACAGGCAGTGAAAATCATAGTGACTACTGAAGTTACGGTAAATACTGAGGTAATTTAGGCTGCAGGGACCATGGATGCTACCCATGTGGGAAGAGATGCTCAGGCAATACAGGCTTAACATGTCATAAAGACTACTCAGGTTAGAGAATCTACTAGTTAGAGAGGTCACAGGTCACTAAATCTACTTGGGCCATACAGAATTTATAAGCCTTAAAAACTACTAAGGTTATTTAGGCTATCCAAGCCATAGAGGCTACACAGATCATAGAAACTACTAACATCTTTTAGGGTACAGAACAGTGTACATTCTAAACACAAAATCTGCATAGATCAAAGTGACTACTGACATCAGAAAATGCAGAGGGCATTTAGGCTACTCAGACCTTAAAGATGTCAGAAGTAATAGGGTCTCTAGGCCACAGAGGCTATATAATTTTAGAGGCTTCAAATTCACTAAGTTATACTGGCTATTTAGACTACTCAGTTTATACAATCTACTCATAGTAACATCCCTTATTCTACAGAATGTCTTAATTAAGCTTCTCCAGAAATATGCACCATAGTTGATCTTAAGACTATCAGCAAAATAGACTCTACCAATGGGTTCCATGTAGTTAAATTTACTGATTCCTGTTCCTCTGTCAGGCTTGGCCACTGAACTGAAAATGATCAGCACTCCAGGTGCTGAATGCCCTCATTAGTTTTTCTCACAAATATTTTAGGAAAAAAAATATTTTTGGACTATCTAGTATAGTAAAACTATAATAAATTATTTTTTTTCAAAAAACAGGAAGTGTGTTTGCAAATGTAAAGTGTACTGAGAAGGACAAATTTTTTCAGAAGACCAGAGCTTCACAGAGGTGTCTACATTTCAGAGATAAGAGAAGATGTTACTAATTGAGCTCCATAGTAACAGCTGGCTGGGGGAGCAAAGAAAGGGAAGAAGAAGCCCTTCCCTTCTCAGGTGCTGTCCCTGAAGAATTATCTTGCTCTAAACAGTAAAATAAAAACATTTATTTTGTGTGAACTTCTGCAGATTGTGAATTTCTGAGCCATACCCCTTACAAACAGGTCATAAAGTTCTGAAACTGCCTGAACTCAGGGTTCAGGGTAATTAATTGATTACAGTGAAAGCTGTACCCTCTGAACTGACTGTACTCAAATAAATCTGCTTCTATTCTATTTGGTATCTTGCCTCGTCTGTCCCTATAACAATAGAGGTTAAGAAAAAAATTAAAAATAAATAAATAAACAAAAGCATTTTAGGCCACAAGTGCTATGAAAGTCATAGGTACTACTTGAATTTGGAAGCTACACAGGTCCTGGAGGACAATGGTATCTTAGGTCATAAAAGTCATGCTGTTTTTAGAAACTGCAGTTTATAGAAGATATTCAGGCTTTAAAGCCTATGCAGGTGATTCAGCCAAAATATAATACAGAAGCTATGCAGGCCATAGAAGCTATTCAGGTCATAGGGTATATAAAAGAAATTGAATTAATTAAGGTCATAATAACACAAGGTACTAAGGTTATGGAGTGGCTCGGGAGTTGAGCCACTGAGCCATATTTACAACTCTGTTTTGTATTTTGTTTAGAGACAGCATCTCACGGAGTTGCTTAGCATCTCACTTTTTCTGAGGCTATCTTTGAACTCATGATTTTTCTGCCTCAGCCTTCTGAGCTGCTGGGATTAAAGGTGTGTACCTCCATGCCCAGCTAGAAGTTACTCAACCCTTAAGTTCTACACAGGTAATAAGAAATACTGAGATCTTAGAGACTAAGTACATTATTCATTATACTCAGGTTAAAAAGGGTAATCAGCTATAGAAGTTATGCAAGTGATTGATAGAGGCTGCATAGGTCATAAAGACTTTTCAGGCCACAGAATATGCAGGAGGTTTAGGGTACTTATTTTCTAAAGGTTACTAATGTCATGATAGGAGCTCAAGCAATAGAGACTTTTCATACCATGAATACTGCGTTGATATTATAAGTTACTCAGGTCATGGAGGATACTCAGGCCATTGAGGCTATGTATTTCATAAGAGTTACTTGGATCATTTTCACTAGTAAATGGGTAGATCATAAGGATATGCATGTCTCAGGATATTTAGGAAACAGCGGCAACACAATTAATTTATTTCAATTAATTTAATTTTATTTCTGCTGTGACCAAAAGAACTTACAAGCACAAATAGAGTAGAAAATGTTTATTTGTTGTTTATGATTTTGAGGACTCAGTTTACAGACAGCAGGCTTTATTCATCCAGACTTGAGATGAAGCTGAAAACCAATGACAGAAGAGTGTGGTGGAGAAAAGTGGCTACAGACATCACACCAAGAAGCAAAGACTTAGTTTACATCACCAAACACTCCAATGACCTACCTCATCCAGCCATAGCCTACTATCCTATTGTCACAACTCATTTAATCCCTACTGGGATTGATTTACAGATTGGGTTAAGGCTCTCATAAAACAATTGTTTTACTTTTAAATATCATTACATTTTCACATACATGTTTTTTGAGAACATATAGTATATAAACCATAAAAACCATAATGAAAACTAAGTTATTACATAGGTTACAGTCACAGATTCTACTAAATTAATTTAGTATGCCAAGCCTTTAAAATCATACAGGCTTCTCAGTCTATGATAGTGATGCAAATAACATAAGTTATATGGGCTATCCAAGTTTAAGAGGACAATAAGTCATAAAAGTTGCACTGTATTTAGTGGCTATTAGGTATTAGAGGTTACTCAGTTTATTTCTGTAGTCATGCAATAAATGTTATATAAGTCATAGAAAATTATTATGCCACAGATATTATGAGGTCCTACAATCTATGCAGGTTATTGCAGATGCATATAGATAATATGCTGGTCATAAAGATTAATCAGTTCCTACAGAATAAGCAATTCATAGAGGCTACTAAAGTCATAGAGGCTATTTGGTTTATAAGGAAACCTGAGATTATTTAGGTTATGCAGGCTAAACTTTTACACAAGGATTAGATAATATGCAGAAAATAGAAGCTATTAATGTCATAGATGATAGACATGTCATAGGTGATACTCAGGTCAAAGATACTGTAGAGGTCATAAAAAAACTTGATTCATTCAAATTTCATTTGCTGGAAATCATGGGTCTAGGAATTAAATGGTGAAGACAGGAGTGGTACCACTCACCATTACCCCTACTAACCCATTAGGAAAGTTTTTGCTTCCTGTCTCTGCAACCTTATGTTCTGCAGGCTATAAATTTATTAAATTGAAAGTTAAGAGTTCCTCTTGGTCACTTTAGTGTCCTCATGCCTCTGAATCAAGAGGCTAAAAAGAGAGCTACATTGCTAGTGGCAGTGATTGATCCAGATGAAGAGGACATTAGACTGTTACTTTAGAATGAAAGTAAGGAAGCATACTACTGGAATGCAGGAGATCCCTTAGGGTATCCCTTGGTATTATCTTGTCCCATTATTAAGTTTAATGAGAAATTACAAAAACCAAATTCAGGCAAAATGGCAAATATCTCAGAACCTTCAGGAATAATGGAGTATAAAGGAGCACTCTCCATGACTTCAGTGCCTCCCCTCCCCTTTTCTCACTCCATGCTGATTGGCTGCCTTCAGCACCTCCTTTCTGCTTTTCCTACCCCATGATGATAGGCTGACTTCAGCACCTCCCTTACCCTTTTCTCACTCCATACTAATTGGCTGTGCACTTGACATGGAGCAATACTCCATTGGCTGTAACCTCAGGGCTATGATTTGTCCAAGGACCTTATATAAACTGTTACATTTCCTGAAATAAATGGGTTCTGCATCTCCCTCTGGCAGAGCGGTTTTACCTAACCCTCGAAGTCAGTGTAAGTGATTCCATGACTGTCCATCCCATACCCTTGTCTCACAGGAACCCCATATAGCCCTTCCTAAGGGACCCATACCTTCATCCATAAGGACTCCAGCTTGTCAGCAGACCCATATGAAGCACAACATAAACGACATCTGGTGCCCATGTACTCTTGTGGACTTCTGGACCCCTCAGTAAGTGATTTTATGGTGGTTCTCTGTCTTTCTTGTCTTGCCGGTGAAGATAATATCAGCCTTTTTGTAATTGTCTCCTATGTCTGTTTGTCTTTGTGTGTTTGTCTTTGTGTTAGGTCAGAGAATATACCTCTACTTCCTGGTTCATCCAGCAGTCACACATAAGTATTCATACAGCCATGGCCTAAAAAAACACAGAAGTCCCTCAAAAAGCACTACATACCCTAATCCTAAACATTTCTGTGTTTTCATGTCTCCTGAGACCCAAACTCACATTATCCTTTTTCTTTTTGCAATCCTCATAGTTTTTTCTGTCCTCTTGGTTTTCAGTTTCTTTTCACTAGCTTTTTCTCCTGCTAACATTACTCCTTACTTTCACTTTATCATCTCTGGTCCCCACTTTTGAGTAGCCTTCACCATGGGAAATCTACCCACCATATCTCAAGCCCCTCATCTGGCATCATTGCACACCTATCATAGTATGGCATTCAGGTCTCACAGTCCAAGCTTAATGGCTTTTGAGACACTTGCCTTCTCATAGCCCCTTGGCTTGACTTCCCTAATCTCTGGGACTCCGCAACTTGGCAGAAGGTTCTCTATCTTACCCATAAAAAGGAAATTAATGAGGATTTTCTGCCACCAGCTCACTTTTATGCCATTCTGTTAGCCATTATTTCCTGCCTCCGTGACATTAGTCCAAAGAATGTCCTTGAAAAACACAATGATTCAGTTCAAAATAACAAGGTGGTCCTCTCCTCAGTCCTCTCCTCCATGGAGGATGAAGACATCCTCAATGAGGTGGCCCCTACAGCACCCTCTCAACCTCAATCACATAGCCCTGATCATTCATCCTCCACTTCCTGTAAACATCCTCTTCCTGGAAATTCCCCTCCCTCCAACCCCCCTGGTATTTACCCTGCTATCACTCCTTCTCATCTGGACTTTAATTCCTCTACCTGTGACCTGCCCACTTGTTTCTCCCCTTCCAGCCCCTTTCACTCAACTCCACCCACTGCTCACACTTATATGGTTAATCTCCAGGCTGAGGGCATTGTCTGCCCATGGATGCCCACTCTGGCTTCCAAGCTTACTCAGCTATGCAAGGCCTGTCAAGATGCTGGCCCTTTCTGTCCCTTTTTTCAACTTCTAGAGTCCTGGTCCTCCTCTCTCCAAACCCCTTTGATTAGTTTTCCCTTCTCAAGGCAGTACTCTCCAATTACGAATACCTTCAATGAAAGTCTTTGTACCCAGAATTTGTAGAATGGGTTCATCACAATGTAACAAAAGTTCTCAATTTTTCTATGGGTCTGTTATCAGGCAATGGTGACTTTACATCCTCTCAGTCTAAGGCACTTATTGGCAATCTTGTTTACTTTGAGCAAGTCAAGGACAATACCCTCAGAGCCCAACATAATTTGAGGCCTCCCACTCCTCAGGAACTTTTCAAAAATCTTATTTAACATCCTGAAGAATGGCTTCCTGATTTTTTGGTTTTTGTCATCCATACTGTTGAAAAGAAAGTAAATTTTGGCCCAGGTCAAGATGTCCTCTTTGGCAACTCATCTGGGAAGGCACCAATTGCACTTCTAAAGCAGCAATTACCCCAGTTAGACCTTAGGACCTTTATAAATGGGTTTCTCCCACTAAGGAAATTTCCACCCCTAAAGAATCTAGTTTGGCCCTCCCAGATTCTCTCAACTCCTACTTGACTCCTAGCAATCCTTCAGCCTTCATGGGCCACTCTCAAGTCCCTATCTTTTGAGGATGCAATAAACCTGGGCATATCACCTGCAACTGTCCCTTTAAGCAGTCATCTGTGTTACCAAGGAAGTTCCATACCCCTTTGTTGCAAAAAGGGGTATCATTGGGCCTGAGACTAATTCTCCAATGTTTAAACTTCAACAGGGGCAACACTCAGCCCCATTAGACAAGAGGGTACCTACCCCTTGGGTCAATTGGACAGTACCTTGTCTCCCCACAAAACCTAGCATGATGATTCATCTTGACAGGAAACCTGTTAAAGTTCTCATCAACAGCAGAACTGATATTACTATTATTCACACTGAGACTGCCTTCTTGTTACCCTACTGGAAATCCATCAACAGACCTAATATCCTTGGCGTTGATGTTCTCACACCCTCTCATAAAAAATATAGGACTTTCTGGAAGGAAAGTGGCCATTGCCCCACTGACATATCTGATCTACCTTAATTGAGTGGACACCTCACCCTGCTGGGTGGAGCAGTGGATTATTCTTGAGCCTAAGCTTTCAGTACTGAAGAACGTTGTATATGATCAACTCACTTTAGGTCATGTTGAGCCTTACAGAAGACCTCATAATTCTCCAATGTTTGTCATTCAAAAAAAAAACCCATGCAAATTGAGATTATTACAAGACATTAGACATATCAATAAGAAAATGGAAAAAGTGGGCATATGTCAGGTGACATTTCTTTCTCCTCAGCCATCCTAATAGATCACTATATAGCCAATATAGACATGAGGGATTTTTTTGTCATCCCTCTTCATGAGGCAGATAGACCTTATTTTGCCTTTTCAGTCTGTGAACCTAGTTATGCCAACCCTTGTGAGCTATATAAATGGAAATCTTGCCACAGGAATAAAAAACAGCCCTACCATTTGCCAAATGTTTGTGGCTAAAGCCATCATCCCTTTAAGGAGCAATGGCTACATTACTTATTACATTGATAATATCTTAGTGGCTTGCAAAGATCAATCATCTCTTCAAGTGCTGATGACTTCACTCATAAAAATTTAGAGCATCTCAATATTCATGTGGTCAAGGAAAAGATTCAAATTCACCCTTCCTTCTCCTTCTTAGCATTTCATTTTTCTCAGGTGATACATATTTTTAAACCCTGTCTTGATATCCCTAATGACATCCTCTGACAGAATTGCAAAAATTATGTGGAAATATTAACTGTATTAAGCCATCCTGCCATTACCACGCAAAGCACTTGAGTCCCTCTATGATCTACTCAAAAGTGGCAAGCATCCTTCTAGAAAGCTTAAGAAAGAAGCTAGGGTGACCCTGACAGAAATTATTCAGTTTTTTACATCTTCCCAGCTCCAAAGATTTGACCCTGCCATTCCTCTGTCAACCATAGTACTTTCCACCTTAAAATTACCCTTAGGTGTTCTTTGGAAACATGACAGACCTTTATTACTCCACCTTCTCTGGAGCTCCTGCAATAAAACCACCAGTCTCATCTCACAAATTTTAGCCTTATTGATGGGGCTCAGAGAACAGGCTAGATCCATCTTTAATAAGGAACCTAACACCATAGTCATACCCTTTCATGAGGAACAAATTGCCTTTCTCCTACAAACTTCTTTAGACTTGCAGATAATGGTGGAGGGATTTCCTGGGTCACTGTCTTCCCATCTCCCTCCTTCTAAACTACTAAAAACCCTACAAGATCTTCCATTGACAATGATCACTCACAACTTTTCCTTGGGCATACCCATTCCTATGGCTTCTTGTGTGTCCACAGATGCCAACACTCATCATCTTGGCTACATTATAATGGGATATAACATAACAAATGGTCAATTTTTCCAAAGGCATTCTGACTCTGTCCAAGTAGCTAAATGGACTGCACTTATCCTGATGCTTGAAAGATATCAGACCATTTTTCTTAACATAATCTCTGATAGCATATATGTTGTCAAAGTCTGCTCTTCCATGGTTTATTCCATATTAGGGCCAGAGAGTATCCTGTCGATCAGCCTATGGCTAGCCTGAAGGATATACTAGAAGTAAGGTAACAACCATGGTATATTATGCACATTCACTCCCTTTCTGGGTTGCCTGGCTTTCTATCAGAAGGGAATGTCTTTATTGACACACTTGCAAGTCAGCCTAAATCTGTGATGTCCTCTCTAGAACAAGCTAGAACGTTTCACCAGAGGTTTCACCTCTCAGCAGATAGTCTTCATCACCTATTGCCTGAAATTCCAATCCAACAATGCAAATATCTGATTCATACATGCTCCTTTGTGGTCCACTATTGCCATTGGGCCCACTCCAAACAGCGGAGTAAACCCCTATGGACTGACATCCAACTCCCTCTGGCAGATGGATGTCACTCATAGCTCTACCTCCAGGAAACTTAAATTTGTACATGTAAAAATAGATACCTGTCCCTCCCTTTTGTATGCTCCTTCCCTCACAGAGGAAAAAGCAACACATGTGACTAAGGCTTTGAAGCAAGCAATGCTGTTCATGAACATTTCATGGTCAATCAAAAACAGACAATGGCCTGGCTTATGTCTTCCTCAAATTGAAGGAATTTTTAACTTCCTGGGGAATTTTCCATACCAAATGGATTCCCTATAACCCCCAGGGACAAGTAGTCATTGACAGAACCAATCACACTCTAAAGAAGATGCTTCAGAAATTTGATTTTACTGAAAAGGCCCCTTTTTTGAGATGTTTGGATGCATTATTTACCCTAAACTATTTCACTTTTTGACAAAAAAGGCCTCAATGCAGCAACCTGACACTCCATTTACCTTCCCTACCTCTATTCCCTTGGTTTTATGGAAGGACCCCTTGACCCTTTAATGGAAGGTCCCAGAATCTCTGCTCACATGAGGGTGAGGCTATGCTTGTGTCCCTCCTCCAGAGAGTCTAAACCTCTTTGGGTCCCAGCCAGGAATATTCATCCAAGCCTCTCTCAAGAAGACAACATAACCCCCCACCTCAAGAAAGAAGCCCCTTTTGTGAGTACCTAAACCAAAGCTAATATTGTCTTTGACCCTTCTATTCTTCAAAAGGTGTTGAATAAATCATCAGCTCTCTTAGATCTATTCATTGTATTATCATTGTGCTCAGTGTTCTAAGCCTTCTTATGGTCCTTTTTTTGTCAAATTTATAAAAAGACAATTAATCAAACTAGAAACTAAACAAGCTCTCTTAGTTCATATCATTAAATAATCCCAGGAATGCAAAAAAAAGATTCTGCCACATGGATTACAGACCTGGAGAACATACAAAAAGCTCACCCATCCCATCTTCACTGGAAACACAAGGCTTCACAGCTTTGGCCAACCATAACCCCAAACCCCTTTCCCTTCCAACCCAACCCAACCCCATTACCTATTTTCTTAAGTGAGAACTCACTTCAGGGTTCCTTCATACAGGCTGGTTAGTCAATTATGTGTAAGATGCTCTGAAAGATGGACACAACCTAAGACAGGCACAGTCTCATCTTCCCCCATGTGCAACATGTAGGAGCCTGGAAATCCAGCAGAATGATTATCTCCCATGAGGAGATTATCACAGATAACTCTAACATGCTTGCACTACTGACCTTTCAAATAAAAATAAAAAGGGGGAAATATAGGAGCTCTTTCCATGCCTTCAGCACCTCCCCTCCCCTATCCCCACCCCATGCTGATTGGCTGACTTTAGCACCTTCCCTCTTCTTTCTTCACTCCATGCTGATTGGCTGCCTTCAGCACCTCCTCTCTCATTTTCTCACCCTATGATGATTGACTGCCTTTATCACCTCCCCTCTGCTTTTCTTACCCCATGCTGATTGGCTGCATACCTGACATGGAGCAATATCTCATTGGCTGTAACCTCAGAGTTATGACTGGTCTGAAGACCCTATATAAACCATTACATTTCCTGAAATAAACAGTTCTGCATCTCCCTCAGGCAGAGAAGTTTTACCTAACCCCCTGAGTTTGGTTGAGTGACTCTGAGACCATCCACCCCATACCATCGTCCCACAGAGCTGCATACCTTTGACTCTGAGGACCCCAGCTTATTGGTAGGCACATGTGAGGCATGACATAAACAACAGGAGTGAATCAAATCTCCAAGTAAAGAGCCAAAACCTGCTGAAGTGCTCACTGACAAGAGATGGAATACAGAATGGGCAATAGAAAAAGGTAGTTATAACTACACTATGGACACATGACCAGTTACAGAAATAAAAATTGTAATTGACATTGTGATAAGTCTTTCTTATTCCATTAAGAACAAATATAGGAATACTTACAAATGCATTAAGACAAAATGTAAAACTTCTATTACTCACTATGCAATGTAATATTGATTGAATTCTCATCAGTAATGTTTTATTTTTTTCTTTCTATTGGGTAAATAACTAGTGTATTTGGTTGTAGGAAGAACAGTTATGTTAGGCAAAATTATGACATTGTTATTGTGCTTATTTGGAAATTAAGAATGATGTGGAATCATATTTCTTATCAACTTGAACAAGAGGTGAATGTGTAATAGTTAAGGTAAATTGTCAACTTGTTTGTATTAAGAGAGGCTGGTGGTGAAAATTGTGGATGTGTCAATTAGGGTGCTTTTAGAAATGATTGGCATGTGGGATAGCCAACTGAAATAGACTTTCTATATATGGGTGACACTGTCCAATAAGATGATGGCTTGGATGGAATAGAAGATGAAAGAAAAGGGTTAGAACAGTAGATCACAAGTTTCTTCTTGAATGAGTTTTTGATTGCTGCTGCAGTTGTCTGTGAGTACCAAATTCTCACTCCTTCACCCTTCCAAAGCAGACTCATGCAATGATTCTCCAAAACCTTTGTTCTCAGATTAGGGTATCACCACTGACTTCTTTTGATCTGAGTGTTTAGGCTCTTGGACTGCACAGCTACTTCTTCTTGCATCTCTCTAGACTGTAGTCAACCATTGTGAACTAAGCAACCTTGGTTACGTAAGTTGATGTAATAAATACTCTTTTTTATAATTACAATTCTGGTTTATTCTCATCCTCTAGAATACTCTAACACAAAACTTAAATAATTTCTACAACCTATGTAGATTTTATGGCCTGAATAGACTATATGGCCATATATATATATATATATACATATATATTTCTCTCCCTCTCTCTATCTCTCTCTCCCCCTCTCTCTCAATATATATATGTATGGGTGTATATATAATATTATATTATATATTATATATAATATATGCTATATTAATGTATAATATTATATGTGTGTGTATATTTATTTATATATATATATATATATATTCTATGATCTATGAAACATCTATGACCTCTCTATCTGCAAAGATCCATATAGCCTTAGTGATACATAGAGCCTCTATGGCCTATGAAACTTCTAATATCTGCATATGTTTTATGTCTTAAGTATCCTAAATGAATTGAGTAACCTGTGACTTGTGTAGACTTTATAGACTGATTAATCCAAATTACATTAGTAGCCTCTGTGACTTGATTAGGCTCTATAACTTGAGTAGTCTAAACAACATATATGGCCTCTATAATGCTAGTAGACTAAATTGTTTTAGTAACCTGTAAGAGCACAACAGCTTCTGTGACCTCTGACTTTAAGAAACCTCTGTGACACCATAGATTCTATAATATCCAAAATATTTTTGAATTTTTGACTATATAATCTTTGTATCTTTATTGGATTCAGTGGCCTAAATAAATTTTTAGCCTCTAAGTCTGACTAGTACATATGCTCTATGTACCCTCAATGGTTTAAGCATTCACTACAGTATTTCTATTGATAAAGTTCTTATAAATAGCCCAAATTACCTGATAATTCCAATGGATGACAACATCTTTTATTGACAGTATCGACTATGACATTATGTTTATAGCCTGAGTATATGTTTATGTTTGACATGTCTATTACCTTTATAATTTCTATAGGCTGAGTAGTCTTTAAATCTACATAGGTTCCATGGCTTGAGTAGGCTCAATGTTCTGCACAAACTTTATGACATCAAAATCCTCTATAAATTGTGTAAACTCTATGACCTTTTGTGCATCTATGATACTTTTTTAAGTCCCTTTGGTCTAAGTAGCTTTTGTGTTCTGAGTACAAATTTTGTCCTACAAAACTTATCCTTATCAACAGAGTATTATCAGTGACACAATATACTTTTTGACCTATAAGTGTGTATGCCCACCATAGCATTTGCCTGGCATAGACTTTGAAGCCGAAGTCATCTAAGTGACATTTGGCATGAGTAGCTAAATGACCTTACTAGCCACTGTGATGAGCATAGTATGTATTACTTACATAAACTTTGCAATTTATGTAGCCTCTGTGGTATTCACAACCTCTATGACCTGCATATAATTTATAGTCTGAGAAACCGAAATGACCTCAGTAGGCTCTATGACCTCAGTAGCTTATGATCTTTGAGGTCTGAGTACTTTATTTAAAATAGCAAATATAATCTATGTACTCTCTGGGACCTGCATAACCTCTGTGACCTGAGTAATCTCTAGGATCACTATAGCTTCTATGACCTGAGTTAGCTCTAAGACCTATGTAGCACCTACAAACTGTGTACTTTATGTACTCTTTAGCTTCTATAACTAGCATAGTCTCTGTAATCTGTAGAGCCTATATGACCTAAGTAGATGTTATAACTACAGCAACCTTCTGATCTAAATAGATTCTAAGACCTGAATGGTCTCTGTGTTGTAAATATCCTCTGTGACCTTCTTATTATTATCTTGATCATTAAGAAATTATATTGCCTGCTTCTCTGTATGGGCTGAGCAGCTATTGTAACTTTTAGAACCTCTATGACCTAAAAGAGCTACTATGATCCATGTAGACCCTATGTCAGAGTATAATTCTTAGGCTTTATGACCTTTTCTTTTCTTATGTATATACTAAATGACTGTAGTAGCCCCTAGGGCGTGTATAGCCAATATTGCTTGAATAGCCTCTATTTCCTGAGTAAAATGTTGAACCTATGTGTCCTCAATAACTTTAGTTGCCCCTATTTATTGCATAATATCTATGTCCTAAATAACTTCTTTAGGCTTGCAGCTCTGTGATTTTCAAAGCTTTTTTTGACAAGAGTATTTTAAATAATTTTATTATCACTTTTGACCTCAGTAGCCACTATGATGTTTGTAAACTTTATTTTCTGAGTAGCCTCTATAAACTTCTGAATAGTGTCCTGTATGAACATCTTACCATCTGTGCTTGTCATAAACTATTACATACATATTTGGATAATTTGTATATACTGTATAATAAAAGTATCCTCTATGGCCTGTGTAGATTTTATGATATGGGCAAACTACTATCAGCCTAGCCTCTGTGGTCTGAATGGCTTTTATAACCTGCATAACTTCGATAACTTTCTCTGACCTTATAGACTAATGTCTTGAATAGCTACTGTAGGCTGAATATCCTCTATGACATGAGTAGTCCAAATGACCTTAGTAGTCCCTATGGCCAGCATATCCTCAATAGTCTTTGTAGTAGCCTTTATCTGCATAGCTTCAATGGATTTTATAATTTGAAAGCACAACCTCTATGATTTAGAAACTTCTAAGCCTGACTAATTTCTCTGCCTTAAGTAGATATCATGACCACCATAGCTACTATGACCTGCCATTGTTACAGGGAAATATAAATGATCTCAGTCATTACTGTGGCATATGTACTATCTATGACCTCTGTAGCCTTTATGGACTCAAGAACTGAATAACCTTCATAAGATTTATGATCTCTTTAGACTTAATGGTCTGTGTAAATTATATGACCTTAGAGTTTTCAATGACCCAAAGAACTCTATAATCTGCATTGCCTTTTTGAACTGCCTATCCTTAGGTCTGTGTGTCCTATACACAGTACTGTGTAACCTGTACAGCATATGTAGTCTACAGGACCTTAGTAACTCCTATGACCTGTGTAGCTTCTATGGCCTGAATAGCTCTTTGGCCTACTCAGCACAACTTTTATAGTCTGAGAACTATAAAGGATCTGAGAAACTTTTATGGTCTATGCAGCCATTATACACTGAGCAGCTTAAATTACCTCATTAGTGTCAGTGACAATAGTAGACATTATGTCATTTATAGTCTGTCTTTCCTGAGTAGCATAGATGTCCTTAGTAGCCCCTATAATCTCAGTAGCCTCTATGATCAATATAGTTTCTATGATCTGTGCATCTTATGAGTAGCCACTGTCATAAGTAGCTCCAACAAACTATGTAGCATCTATAGCGTGACTAGATGCTATATATTACACAGGTGTTATCACCTATGTGGCCTCTTTGACCTGAACAGCCTCTATGACCTGTGAACATCTAATATCTGTGTATCCTCTTTGACTAATAAAGACTTCATGGTCTGAGTATTCTCTATGCTCTGCATAAAACCTGTGGGTTTTATATTTTCATGAATTGTGCTGCATCTATGTCCACAGAGCCAATATGATGTACATCACTTTTATTGCCTTAGTAGACTAAAGAACATCTGGTATTTCCTATACCCCCAGGAGCCATTGTGACCTGTGTGTGTAGCCTCTGTGATCTCTATAGACTCCACAAACTGAAGAGACACTGTATCCTCAGTGGCCTTTAAAACTTAAGGAGTCATCCTTTTGTATAAAGTTTGAATGATGACTCAAGTGTCCTCTATGACATTTTAGTGTCTTTGTTCTGAGAATCTCCTATAACCCATATATTATTTACAATATTGATTTTATTTTCTGCATATCATCCATGAAATGTGTAGGCATTTTGGTCTGAGTAACTTAAACTTACTTATAATTTCCTATGATCCACATGGCTTGTATTACATGAGTAGCATCTATGAACTGAGTATCCTGTAGAAAGTGAGTATCCTTTATGACCAGCATAACACCTATAATTCATGTGTCTGTAATAATCTGAATAGATTCTAGGACCTCATAGCATCTGTGACATAAGAAGTCACAATGACTTCTGTAACCCATATGGTTTGAGTATTCTGAATAATCTGAGTAGCTCTAATACATAGTAGTCAGTATGACTTGTTTGGCTTCTATGACTGAGTGTATTTACTCATCTACATAGCTTGTATGACCAATATGATCTGTATGACCTCTATACCTTAAAAAGCTTCTATGATATTTGAACCCTATGTTCTCAGTAGCCGTGATTACCTTCATATCCTCCATAACACTCTAGACACTATGAACTATCTAGACTCCATGGTAGTGTAGCCTTTATGGTCTGGGTATGCTAAATTGATAGTTCTTATAACCTGTGTAAACTAAGTGATCTCTGTACACTCCATGGTAATGGTTATGTTTAAGTATTAGTTGTCACCAAAAACTCATGTATGAGAAAATGCAAGAATATTTGCAAGGGAAATGATTGGGTTATGAGAACCTTAACATAATCTGTGAGTTAATCCTCATATGGGTGTGGGTAAATGTAGATGAAGTGGGTAAATGTAGCTTATATTTAAATTAAGCTACTCTTAATCTCTACTTCTTGGTGTAATATCTTGTGCCTCTTCCTTTCACTACACTCTTTTGCCATGATGTTCAGCCTCACCTTGAGAACCAAGGAGCCAATTTTCTGTGGACTGAAACCACTGAAACTATAAACCAACAAATGAACATTTTCTAGTTTGTGATTTTCAAGCCTTTTAGTCACTGCAGGGGAAATACAAGCTGACAAAAACAATGGTGTAGCCTCCATGTCCTTAATATCCTCTAAGTCTTAAATATTATTATCATTTTTGGTACTGGGGTTTGAACTCAGGTGTACTCGACCACTGAGCCACATCCCCAGCCCTATTTTTTTTTTTTTATGTGGAGACAGGGTCTCACTGATTTGCTTAGTGCCTCGCCATTGCTGAGGTTGGCTTTGAATTCGCAATACTCCTGTCTCAGCCTCCCTAAGTGCTGGGATTACAGACTTAAGCCACTGCATCCAGCTTAAGTCTTACATATTATTATGAGTAACTCATTTAGCAGCCAAAATGACCTTAGTAATACCTATAAAATTTATAACCTCCCTGGCCTGAGTAACTTCTATTAGCAGTGCAGTATTTATGGCTTGCATAGTATCTATTGCCTGTGTTCCTTTTATCATATGAATAGCCTTTATGACATGAGAATCCTAAACCCCCTGTGTAGCCTCCATAACCTGAATAACCTATATAGCCTGAGGAGGCTGTATGGCCTACACAGGCTCTGTCACTTGCATAGCCTCTATGGATGATTAGCCATTATGAAATAAGCACAATCAATAACCTGCATAGTCTCTAGAATTTGAGTAGAACTTATTACCTATGTGGCACCCAAGGTTTGATAAATTTCTACTACTAGAACACTCCCTAGGGAATAAATCAAACATATAAACTGGCTAGCCTGTATGAATTGTAAAACTATTGACTTTGAGGGCTCTAAATCTGAGTAGATATCATTGCCTCTGTACCATCCACAATCAGATTAGCCTCTTTAAATTGAGTAGCCTACATAACCCACAAAATCTCTTTAAACTTTTTAGCCTCTATGATTGCTGTGGCCTATATAGCAGGTATGACTTAACATTCATAACATGCATTG
Source organism: Xerus rutilus (assembly GCA_028644305.1). Taxonomy (NCBI): domain Eukaryota; kingdom Metazoa; phylum Chordata; class Mammalia; order Rodentia; family Sciuridae; genus Xerus; species Xerus rutilus. Next base: position 2,786,736 of record JAQQSJ010000020.1, read on the forward strand.
CCTCTATGACATAAGTAACTTCTATGGCTACATATTTAGCTCAATTTACTTTATTACTCCCTATAATCTTAGAAACCTCTGTGGTCTAAGAAACCTCTATGATCTGAATAAACTTCAACCTGCAAGTAATATGTTGTCTGACTAGTATCTCTTTTTTGTACCCTGTATGTACTAAGTACCTTATATTAACTGAACAACCTCCATGATCATATTTTCTATCAATCATGGAACCTCTATGACCTGAATAACCACTATGCCCTGCATAGTCTGTAAGACCTGAGTAACATGTATAACCTTTAACCTTGTATAACTATGCAAAAATTTTATTGGCCTGAGTAGCATGTAAGTCCTGCATAGCCTTTATGTCTGTACATATGTCATGACCTGAAGCCTCTATCACTCGAGTGGCCTCTATCACTTGCATAGCTTCTATAATATGTATAGTCTCTTCTATCTGAAAAACCAATCTGACCCACCTATCCTCTGTGATTGATTAGGCTCTATTACCTGAGTAGTTTCTATGACTCATGTTGGCCCTGTGCCCAACTGTCATCTTTGCACAACTATCACTGTCTTTATCATCTCTATACTATTTTTTGGCCTGAGTAGTCCAAATGAACTCAGTTATTACTTTGGCCTTTGTATTTTCCATGTCCTAAGTAATCTCTAGAATCTGAATATGCTCTGGGACCTGTGTAGTTAATATAATTTGAATTGATTCATTGAAGTGCATAGGCTATATTTCGCATGATTTTTCTATGATGTGAGTATCCTCTATGAACACAGTAACCTCCATGAATTGTGTAATATGTATGGACTCTGTTAGCCTTTATAAAAACTTCCATGATCTGCAAAATGTTTATAGACTGAATACACTTTATGATTATGGTAGCTTCTAAAATTTGAGTAACCTAAATGATTTCAGTAGCCTATATTACCTCGATAGCCACTGTGACCTATCTAACCTTTCTGATTAATAAGACTCTTGACCTGTATAACTTTCTATCACCTCAGTAGACTCCATGAAAATTTGATCTTTATGATATGCATAGACTTTATGGCCAAAATAGTCTTAATTACTTGAGTAACTGCTATGGCTTTAGAAGTTTATATGACCCAAGTAGCTCCTATTGTTCATTGAGTATCTACTACCTAAGTAGTCACTATCACTTGAGAAAATATTATGCACTTCATAGTCTCTCTTGCATAGATACCTTGCCCTCTGTTACCTGTGAAGCTTATTTGACCAGAGTAGTCTCTATAATCTCCATAGTTTTTATGACCCTAGACTTGTGTAACCTCTATGACTTAAAATGCCTCTATGACTTGCCTACCATCTGCAAAGTCAGGAGGCTTTATTTCCTGTGAATACACAATAACCTGAGTAGCCTTTATATACTTACTAGCCTTTAAGACAAGCATGATTTCTTTGATGGGCACATATTTTCTGTCTGTGTATATTCTTTGATCTATGGGCACATATTTTCTGTCTGTGTATACTCTTTGATCTATGTAGTTCAAGTGAACTACATAGCTTCTCTAAATCACTTTCATGACCTGCATAATATCTATGACTTATGTATCTTTCATGACTGTATAGCATCTAGACTTTCACAACCTCTATGTTCTGCACAGCATCAATGACTAACTAGCATAGTATTTGACTTGAATAGTCTTTTTGATATCAGTAGAAACTATGATCTTTGTAGCCTCTGTTATCATGTACTCTCTCTATAAACTTTGTAGCATCTATGATATCTGAATATTTCTTGATCTGCTATCCTTTATAAATTGTATACTCTATTATTTGCATGGGTGTAATTTTCTGAGAATTATCTCTATTCTTTTAATCCTCTGTGATCTGAGCTCTTCTACAATCTGCATAATTTCTATTATGTAGGTATACTTTTTCCCTGAGTAGCCTGAATGACCTGAGTAGCCACATGGCATTAGTAGTCTAAATGACAATTGTATTCCTATGACCTGCTTAACTTTTATTACATAAATAATAGTTATGGCCTGAGTAGCCAATATAAACTTATTAGCCCCTAAGAACTGCACAACCTCAAAGACCTACATAGTACATATGGTGTAAGTATACCCTTTTATTTTTATAATTTCTGTTTTATTCAGCTTTTTCAGTGCTGTGACTAAAACACTCATCTCTCTCAATTATATAGGGAAGTGAGTTCTATTTGGGAGCTCATGATTTTAGAGGTCTAAGTCTATGGACTACTAACTTCATTCCTCAGTGCTTAGTGTGAGACAGGACATCAATGCAGAAGCATATAGAAGAGGGAAACAGCTTACATCATGGAAAGGAAACAGAGAGATAGAGAGAGGTGTCTCCACTTGTCGGACACAAATGTGTAACCCAAGTTCATACCCAAAATTCTAACTCCAAAAGACACACTCTACCACTTCTGTTATCACTCAGTTACCATTCATTTAATTTTTTATCAGGGGATGAATTCACTTGTTGGGTTAAGATTTTTATAACACACTCATTTCTTCTCTGAATCTTCTTGCATTTCTTGCACATAAAATTTTGAGGGAATAGCACATCTAAACTATAACAACTACCATGCCTGGGTAGCCTCTGTGACCTATATAGACTATGTGAATAGTGTACACTTATGACATTAGTGATTTATCTAACTTTAATATCCTAGATGGCCTAAGTAGCCTATCCAACCTACATAATGTTTTTTACCAGAATAGTCTCTATGATTACACTATTCTCTATTCCTGAAAAGACTTCATGTTTTCAATGCCCTCCAAATGACTTGACCACAAAAAGTATAGAGGGGGGATTTCTATTTCAGGGCTCATAATTTCAGAGGTCTAGGTCCATGGAATTCTGACTCCTTTCCTCAGGGCTCAAGGTGAGGCAGGGCATTAGGGTAGAATCATGTAGAAGTAGCTTATATGGTGATCAGGAAATAGAAAGAGGGGGGCGGTTCCACTTGTCAGATACAAATATATGATTTTTATATTTTAACTTCTGTTTGTGGATGTCTTTTTATAGGAGGTGAGTATCTTGAAGACAGGATTTTTTGGGTCACTTTAATCCAAAAATAATCTATTTCTTTTGATTGATGAGTTTAGACAATTAACATTCAGAGTTATTGTAGAAATATGATTTTCATTCCCAATCATATTTGATTAATTTGTTTATCTTGACTTTGTTTCTCCATTGATTGATATTTCTCTTTTTTTGTGGTTTCTTTCTTTAGATATTTTTACTGTTTTTGTTTTTTTTATTTCCTTTTCATGGAATATTTTGCTGAGAATGTTCTATAGTAAAGTTTACTAATTGTGAATTATTTTAACATTTATCATGGAAGGTTTTTTATTTCATCTTCAAATGTGTAGCTTAGTTTTTCTGGATTTAAAATTCTGTCTGGCTGCAATGGTACATAGTTGTGATCTCAGTAGCTTGGAAAGAGGAGTGAGAAAAATTTAGTATTCAAAGCCAGCCTCAGCACATGTAAGGTGTTATGCAACTCAGTAAGACCCTGTCTCTATTTAGAAAATAAAAAATAATACTGGGGATGTGGCTCAGTGTTTGAGTGACCCTGAGTTTCATCCTCAGTACCATTCTCCTCAAAAATTCCTCAGTTGACCTTTATTTTCTTTCAAACTTAATATATATTGTTCCAAGGCCTCCTGGCATGGAGAGACTGCATAGAGAAATCCCCTATATGTAATTTGATTTTTTTTCTCACAGCCTTTACAATACTATTATTATTCAGTATGTTTGTTATTCTAATTATACTGTGCCTTTTTGTAGGTCTGCTAAAATTTTGTACATTTGAGATCCTGTAAGCCTTTTGATTTTGTATTTCATTCTTTAGATTTGGGAAATTTTCTTATATTGTGTCATTGAAAATATTTTGCATTCATTTGCTTGTATCTCCATGCCTTCATTTATTCTGATAAATCTTAAATCTTTTCTTTTTATGATATCCCATATTTCTTGGATGTTATTTTTATGTTTTTTTACTGTCTTCTTTGTATGGTTTAGTTTATTTTCAAGAGTGCATTTTTTTGTTGTGTGAGATTCTGTCTTCTAAGTGGTCTATTCAGCTGGTGGTTCTTTTGTTTTAATTTTTAATTTGGTTTATTATTTTCTTTGTTTCAAAGATTTCTGCTTAATTTCTTTTTTAATCTGTGCCTCTTTATTAAAGTGATCTATCACTTCTTGTATTTTCTCTTGGATAACATTCTTTGTTTCAAAGATCAGTCTATGTACATCCTAACTCCATTCTCTGACATCTCTTCTATTGTTTTGTCAATAAATTCTATTGTTGGGGCATCTCAGTTTGTTTGAGGTGGTTTGTTACCTTATTTCATGTTGTTTGTGTATCTTTCCATCTAGCACTATGGATCTGAGGCAGTACAATTTTTATCTTGTGTCTTATAATATTATTAAAGGTTTTCAGTACCTCATCTTTAAATGTGACCTATATTAACAGAACCCAATGAAAACAACATACAGCCTTAAACCAAATAATTATTATTAAGACATCTACAGATTTGCCACAATAAACAGAAATAATGTGTTCATTTAGTTTCTAAAATCTAAACACTGAAAGTGCTAAAAGAATTTATTATTTCAAATTATGAGCACAGAAGAAATAGAATTAGCATAAGATGTGAAGGAATGAGGAAGAGGAAAGAATATAGAGGTAAAAATTTTTAATAGGAGCAAAGGAATAATTAATAGAGGTTGGTGGTTTACATGAGAGAAATCTGAAAAAAAAATCCATTGAGCTAGATGAGTGAGTTAAAAAAATATATAGTTTTTGAAAAATAAATTTTAATAATATACAACAAAGATGTAATATACTATTTAGAAACATATTCCTCAACAAATTGATGCAGAAAAATATTTGGATTCAAAGATAGAAGAGATGTGAGTGAGGGAGGAAAAAATTCTCAATGGGAAGTTTAATAATTGTTTCTGTTGGTTTTCAAAACATTTTCTCAACTTGTCTTCTCTGCTGGTAGGTGGAGTTGTCTAAAGTTTGATGGTATTTTCAGTCTTGTGAGTGCCAGGCAGGTTAGCTTGGTGAGCAAAAAGCAAAATGACCTAAGATGGCTTCCAACCTTCCCACCCATTATAGATGACTACTCTGTTCCTGTACACTATACTCACTGAACAAGAGAGAGCTCAGTTCACTCTAATACGTGTTGGACCTAAAAATAATGTAGTCTGAGAAAAAGAAAGGTAGCCATGCACTGATCATTTCCACCTCCCTCAACAAATGCCTCCCTGATGCTAATTACACTGGTATCTCCCACCTCCCCCAAAAGAGATCTTCCTGATGCTAATTGCATTTATAGCTTCCACTTCCTGATACTAATGACAAGAAGAATGGGGCATATCACCACACTGAGGGGATAATTTTTGGCAAGAACAAAGACCCTTGACCCAGGAGCCTGACTTTCTGATTATCTCATTGATTGATTAAAAACAACCCCCAAATTTCTAAGTGCCTGAGAGGACAGCATGTTTTTCTCTAGATTACCTCCCAAAATACCCTATAAAAAACAGTCCCCTTCGGGGCTGGAGTTGTGGAGCAGTGGTAGCGTGCTCGCCTAGCATTTGTGGGGCGCTGGGTTCAATTGTCAGCACCACACAAAAGTAAAATGGAGATATTCTGACCACCTACAACTAAAAAAATAAATAAATACTTTAAAAATAAAACAGTCCCTTTATTTGCTCACTGGCTCATTTTCCACTGGGAAAGTGGGTCCATTTCCATAGATATAGTCCTGCTCCTGAATAAAGCCTGAAATATCTTGTGAAGTTTGCTGTCCTAGTTTTTCTGTGCTAACAGTTTTGTTTCCCTGACTGGGAATCAGGAATGAGGTAAATGCCCCCCCCATTTCCAAAACCGTTTCCCTTCCCCCACAATTAGTTAAAGAGTTGATGAGGTTTGGAAAGTGACTGTAAATCATTTGGCACCTCTAAAGCTCTCTGAAAACTGGGAGACCCTCTAGACACTGCTCTTGGAGCTACGGCTGAATCTGTAAACTGAAATCTGTAAACTGAATCTGTAAACTGACTGCATTTCCCTACCTTGTTGAACACAAGCCTCCCATACCCCTTTCTGTCCACCTTATGTGGAAGAGATTTAGTGTTAGGGAGAGGCAGTGGGCCTAAAACAATTGAATGCAGATGGCCAGGGCCACTCTCTGGTGCTGCATGAAGGTATTGGATCTAAAACGTCATTCCAACACCCCTTGGGGTACCAAATTTCAAATGCTGTGTGGGAGAAGCTTGATGCATGTGTCAGGGGGAAGACCCAAAGTGACTGAAGGCATCTGGCTGGGGCCACTCCCTAGTGTTGCATAAAGACTTTGAGTCTAAGACCTGATGCTGACAGACCTCAACTACATGTTACACACTTATGGCTTCATGCCACATGGGCAATAAAGGGACTTATATCAAGGCCATTGTTGGTGTTAAGGAAAGCCCATTTTTTCACACTTCCTACCTTCCCTTCCCTGGTAAATTCAGCAAACATCTAAAGTCAGGGATCTATGTGCCATTTTTCTTCTGCAGCCACCACAGGCCTTCTCATCCTTTTGGAGAGGTAAGACCACTTCCTAAACAGGTCTCCCATCCAACTCTCTGCTGGACAGAGATTTCACTATTACTCAAGGACCTGCCCCTTACCACTGGGATTGACAGAAAGACATTTTCCCAAACCCCCATGAGAATGTCCAGTCCAGAACTGGCACTTTTAGTGGCATAAAGAGTGCAGGGTGTGCCTTGCCCTCCATTAGAGCCTTTCCTAGATTAATCCCTCTCTGCTGGATGAGATTCCACCCTCTCTCTGCTGAACAGGGAAATGGAGATTCCACCACCAGGCTGTGCCTAGCTCATTACCACTGGGATTGAGGGAAATATGTTTACCCAAACCTTCATGGGGAAGTCTAATTCATGACTGGCATCTTGGTGGCATAAAGAGTGCAGGGGATGCCTTGATTCTCTGTTGTCACCTCCATCAAGCCTGACCAAAGATGAGAACTACTCAATTCCCAAAGACACTCCTGGGTCTGTCCCTCTGCCAATTTTAAAACCCACTATTCCCACACCAGACTCAAACTAAAATGCTTTATTAAATTCAGCACTAAAAGCTGACCAAAATACAAATTAGACAGCCAACAGACATGGCCTCAATTCAAAACTCTTGATAAAGAAATTCTACAGAGTTTAAAAGAATATTTGACCCAAAATGGCAAGTGTCTGGAGTTTTCTTATCTGAAAGCTTTCTTTCTTCTCCACTCAAATCCCTCCTTACACCTCAAAGTTAAATGTCAGCTTCTGTCCTCAAATTCAGGCCCCAAACAATGGAATAATGCACCAACCCAATCTCATAATACTCATAATATTCCCATGGCTTATGGTTTCACCATACCCACTAAGTAACCCCTGAACCCCTGCTATCAATATGGTGAGAACAGACACTGGACAAAAACCTGCCCTAATCCAAGCCCCCACACCAGCCTGGTCCCAACTGTGAACAATGGAGACACTGGAAGGTGAAATGTCCCTAGAGTAGAATTATCCTCCCCGTGCATCCCTGATTCTCAGGTCCCCTGCATGGAGTGATTGGAATGAGGGGGGCTGACCTTTCACTCAGAACATGGACAAGCATTAGGAATTCTTTATCAAAAGGCAAAAGTTACCCACCCACCATTTGCATCAGCCCTGCATGGTCAAAATCCAGAAATCCACCTGGCTGCAGATGCAGCTGTCCCCTTACCTAAAATTGATTGGATCCATCAACCTCAAGACCCCAGGATTATCAGGTTACAACATGTGTTCTTTTGCCTCCTTGAGGGAACATCTAAATAATTCTCAGACCCAAGTAAATTTGGACAAAATGAAGGAAATTATCCAGGGACCTGATGAAAATCCTGCCCTGTTTTAGCCCAACTTATTGAGGCAGTCACTAAATATACAACTATAGATGTAAACAGCCCTGATGGTAATCTCTTCTTACATTTCCATTTAATCAGCAGGTCTGCACCTGACATCTGCCAGAAACTTAGATAGTTAGAGAAATGTACCGAATCTCCTCAACAGTTACTTTTGGATACAGCTGTAAGGTTTCTAACAACCGATAGGATGAAACCAAAAAAGAAAAAGAGTGACATCTTAAAATTAAGCATTACACCTAGCCTCAGGCAACCAAAAGCCTAAAAAGCCATTGCTGTTGTAGATTCACTAAACCCTCTAATAAATCTCCTGGGCCCTGTTTCCAATGTGGACAAAATGAACATTTGACAAAAGCCTTGCTTAGTTCAAGGCCCCTCCAATCCAAACAATTCCTGTCCCAAATGTGAGAAAAACTTCCCAAATTTTATACACTGAATTGCTAGAATAAGAGGAACCAAATTCCACTGCCCCTGTCACCTCAAATAACACATCTTGGGGGCCCCAGCTTATAGGGATCACAAATGGCCAAACAGCAAGCAAAATATTTCCCTTATAAAGAGGCTTTAAGGGCATAAATAGCTGGTAAATATCCCCCTTATCACTGACCAGCCCAATAACCAGTGGCATGTCTCAGTAAGGAACATAATATAACAGCCTCATTCCTCAAAGTCATGGGAGATAATGTTCTATTAATTTTATATCCAAACCTTGCCTAGATTATATCTGGGGAATAAAGGGTTAAGAAGCTGTGGGCAGCAATTCCCCTGGCCAGACTGAATTGGAGTTTGCATTCCCATGCAAAGGAAAAACCCAATAAAGGGCTTAAAACCAAAGGGGAAAGAAAGAGTTCTATTTAAATCAAATTTAGGTTTCTCTCTCTCCTTCCTCCTCCCTTTTTCCTCCTTTTCTCATGTTAATTTACAGAGATAATTAATGGCTATATCTTTTTTCTAGGACTCTTAATTCTTAAATTCTATATTTTTGAGCTCATGATTTTCATTGTGCATGCCTAAATTAAGATTTCTGCTCAGATGTATTTTATCCAACTATAGAAGTTTTTTATACCCTACTTTGCTCAGAGACTAACTTACAAGTATGCCTTTAATCCAACAGGTTCTAAAATATATAAGGCCTTTACATTTTACTTTGTGTATTACCTTGTCTATATGCTGTTTTTTGTATATTGTCTTGTCTACATGTGTTTGTACATAAAACCCAACATATAGAGCACTTATAAACTAAAATAAATAATGGAGCTAAATACCTTTAATTCACATGATTTAAAAGGTTCAATTTAAATTTAGTAAAGAGTCAAAGGTAAAATGTCTTTAAAATTACTTAACATAGGAATCTTTCTAGGTGGTCAAAGGACTAATAAAATGTTAATGTCTATAAAATAACCATTAATGTCTAAATAACCATTATTTTCAACAAGGAAGAAATGAGTAATACTTTTAAATGTGCTTTTCTAATGTCTTGTTTTTTATACTTGAAATAAGTAAATTAGGTCTGCATTGATTACTCAAATGTGTTTATTAGATAAAATAGTAACGGTTAAATCCAATATCAAATACTTTTAATTCCTTTAAATTCCACATGGTAACATTTTTGTTGTTTTCATAAATGGTAAATTTTCAAAAATAATATAAAATTTCTTTGTCATTATTAGAAACAAAATTACTTAATTTAAAGCCCAACAAGTATAATTCTATATACTTAAACATTGTGTTTTCATAAATGTAAATAAATGTAATTATATAATCTAGCCTAATTCTATCTAAAGATTGAAAGCCAACTCCACATGAGGTCATAAAAGTTTTATTTCCTTACAAGCTATAAAAATTGTTGATTTGCTATCTGTATCGGTATTGCTCTTGCCAAAAATCTGTCAGTTATGAACTCCTAAAATACCTACCTTTGTAATTCTTTGTGTTATAAAAACTTCCCTGCTCCTGAACAAAGCTGCTGCCCTCACTGTTTAAAGGGGATAACCACTATAATTTGTGTGCATAATATAAGCTTGCTTAATTTGATTTAAAAGTTGAAGTCAATTATTCCTTCTTTCTGTCTTGGGTTCAACACAAAGGTTTATAGATTTCTATAATGAAGGCCTAAACTTTTCTACTGTTGCCTAAGTTTAGAAATTTACAAAGATTGCTTTGGGATATGAACAGAAGGAATTAAATATTTTAGATATGGTATTTTGTAGAAGGGAAAAGAAAGTGTTTATGGGTAAAAAAAGTCTTCATATGATGAGAGAAACAAATGGGTTTAAAGTAAGCATTAAAGAAAGTTTAGAGTAAATGATAAAAAGATAAAAATAACAATAGGGTCTAAATAAAAGATAAATTTCAAAAGGTTTATGTCTGTGATTATAATTGATTCTAATTAGTACAAGTTTAGTGTGCTGATATAAAACAAAGTCTGAAACATTGTTATACTCTTATTAAGATAATTTTCTTGCCTTTGTCAGGTTTTATCATTTGGGGAAACTAAATCTCAAAGAAAGTAATGTTTGTACAATTGTGGTTAAACAATTGCTATTTTTGGAATACTGTACTGTGTTACAGAGTCTAGATTTTCCTTTGAGAACTAAAGTTGATTAATATAATAACATCAATGTAACTATGATGCTACTAGTTCTATTTTTTAAATGTGTTCATATCTTCCAGGTATACAAGTCTTTAAAGCAGAAGGTTTAAAAGAGCATTATATCAAGCCAATGCTCTCCAAACTAAAGCTGTGCAGTAATTTTAGACTTATAAGTATAACAAATTTTAGAGGGTTTATTTCTATGACTGAACCCATTATCAATTAGATAAAGTTTTATGTTACTTTTTATACTGGGGTAAAATTTAAATGTGTTTTTTTAAGTAAATGAAGGCCAGATCTATTTAAAGTGTAATGTTGTGAGACATGAGTTTTGCTACTTTTCCACACAAATAGAAAATTAAAAGCCCTCTCAGTCTTTCTTTAATTCATATTTTACATACAATATTATATTACACTAGCTAACATCTATGTGAACTCAAAAAACAATATATGTGAACTTTATAAAATAATATTTAAAATATCAACCTCAAAACTAGAATATTTTAAGATTTTGTGAGTAGCCCTACCTTACCTGACGTAAGGTTCTGCATTCCAGCTTACTATATATTACAATAAATTCAAAGTAGGCCAGATTCCAGTTTATATATAGTTATATTCAAAGGATTAATATTGTTGTAAAGATTACTAGGATTTCAATCAGGGTATATAATCTATACCTCAGCAAAAATTTGAAATATCTATTGCACAAACTAGAATTGTTAATTTTATTTTGAATTTTCCTTAAACTCTCTGACAGGACAGATAGACATTGAAACTAAATCCCAGTACACTTACTTTAAGAATGGTAAAGGGGCTGGGATTGTGGCGCAGTGGTTGCGTGCTTGCCTAGCACACATGAGGCACTGGGTTTGATCCTCAGCACCACATAAAAATAAAATAAAGATATTCTCTCCACCTACAACTAAAAAAATAAATAATAAAAAAAAAGAATGGTAAAATTGACTTGCTGAGTGTTTAAGATCAAGATTTAAAAACTAAAATTAAATTAAAGGGCCAAGAAAACCAGTATTTGATTCTTGCCCTCTGAGTCAGCCTGAATCTAAGAAATAAGGGAACTTCTCTAAAGAGCTTTACAACTCTAAGCTTCATAAGCTCCCAGTCAGGGGGATTAATGAGACCACTGGAGAACTAAATAGTGTGGCCAATCCGCGTCATACTATGAAGAGGAAGATTGTTAAAAAAGTGAATCATTCTCATGCTTCCCAGGAAAGCCACATGGTCAGCAAGACCTCAACCTATCCTAGCACAAATGGCACTAACAAAGCTAAAAATATGTTTCTTAGTTACAAAATAGTGCCTCTCAGAAGACCAAAAGGTGACTCTTAACAATAGGTAAGAACAAAAATCAGTTTGATCTGCTTCATTTTAAACACCTAGCAGAAAGAGCTATAATCAAAATGCAGCCATATCTTGGCATTTAAAATAGAACTTAAAATGTACATTTACATAAACCCCACAGCCCTGATGCCCCCAACTTTCTAAGGTTTTTTTATTTATGAGGCTTATAAATTGTCCTCTATATCTTAAATTTTCTTACTCTTCAAACTGACATGTAACCTCACAGCCAAAACCTATCCATTCCAATAACTACACACAGTAGATTAGGAGAGTGCCCCAATTATTCCCTTACTTATAGGGCTAGAAACATCCACCAGGATTAATACAGGAGCAACAGAATTCAAAACCTCTACTTAATACAAAAATGGTCAGCACAGACTGGGTGCTGACACTATGAAACAGGCTCCCTGGCATCTGTCATCCTGCAAAGTCAATCATAAAAAATGCTATTTTTATGTAAACCAATCAGAAATGGTGAGATACAGGATAAAACTGCTCCACTTAAAATATAGATGATAGATTTGACTCAGGAGTCTTTTTAAGTTCAGAAAAGTTGAGCCACAATATGGGAACTCAAAAACTATTACCTGTCTTATCTGTTTCCTTCATAAAAGATCTATCTCACTACATGTATATTACATCCCTTATGTATTATTATCTGGACCCATTGAAATACAATATAATACTTCACAAAATATATAGCATATTACATGTAAAAGCTTCATGTTACAACATTTTGTTAATTGGACTATATGGCTGGGCTTAGAACAAACTGTTATAATTCTTAAAAGGCCAATAGCTACCTGGTTTCCTGTAAAACTGAAGAAACCGTGGCAGGGAATACCCTCAATAGCATTTATTCAAGAGTTGTTAAGGCACTCAAAGCACCAAAGCAACCACAGTCACCTAATGGGACTTGATCCTTTTCATAATGCTTCTTTGGATATATTAAAATTAAAATCTCAGGTCTTAGCTACAGCTAGTGCCCAAACACCCACTATGGATAATAAAGAGATTTGGGACAGTTTAGTGGAAACGATCTCTTCCCTCAACCATTTTAAGTATTTTTCTGCTCATATAGCTGGATTACTAGCCTTAACTATATTGTTAATTGTAGACCAGTTTTTGTTTTGTGTAATTTGCTAAATGGGATTAAATCAGATAAACTATGAGGAAAATATGCTTGCTGTGCTCCAAGAAACTGAGCCCATAAACTCATTGGATAAATACCTCAAATCTGGTTAGGGCTTAGACTTTAACTAAAAGGAAAATTTTAATTAACAGAGCTTTTAGTTATGTTATGTGCACCAAAATTATCCTCTCACAAATTAATCTTTACTTGTTGCTATGATTTTTGTTGTTCTCTATCTAATTTTAGTTCTATAGCCTTTTAATAATGTGGTAAGCTCAGCTGCAATCACCACAAATCATCTCAGAACAATCTTTCTTCTGCTGCTCACCAGTTTACATCACTGGGGATGATATCAGAACTTTCCCACACATCCTCTCTTGTGTGCCCGCCCATGGCCAATTCCAGGGCTCTGAAAGATAAGTCTTTTCCTCATGTCTCCCCCTTTTAGCTCAAAGAAGCCAGAGATTTTATCATCCAAATTCATTTCTTCCTTTAAGAGTCTGGAATAATAGATATGAGACCCCAAAATAATGTAGTCTAAGAAAAAGAAAAGTAGCCATGCACTGATCGTTTCCACCTCCCCCAACAAATGTCTCCCTGATGCTAATTACACTGGTATCACCCACCTCTCCCAACAGAGGTCTTCCTGATGCTAATAACATTTACAGCTTTCATCTCCCAGCAAACATCTTCCTGATGCTAATGGAAGAAATAAAGGAGCATATCCCCACACTGAGGGGATAATTTTTGGCAAGAACAAGGACCCTTCACCTGAGAGCTTAACTTCCTATCTCATTGATTGATAAAAACAAGCCCCAAATTCCCAAGTGCTTGAGAGAACCGGCATGTTTTTCTCTAGATCACCTCCCAAAATAGCTTATAAAAACCCAGTTCATTTCTTTGCTCGCTGGCTCATTTTACACTAGAAAAGTGGGTCTATTCCTGTAGATGTAGTCCTGTTTCTGAATGAAGCCTGAAATATCTTGTGAGGTTTGCTGTCCCAGTCTTTCTGTGCTAACACTCTCCCTGTTCTTCATCATGTGATTTCCCTAGTCTCTGGCTTACTACAGACTTGTCAGGCTCAGATTGATTTATGCAGATCCAGCTGTAATCTAATGGATCTGGGCTTCAGATTCCCCAGGTTCTGCTTTGCTGCAGTCTGAAGATCTCAATGCCATTTCAACTTACAGAGGGACCACAAGGGCTGTGCTCACACAGAAGTGTAACCCTATAATGAGGCAGCAAAATCTTGTCCACTAAGACACCCAACAGGATGACCTTAGGTTCAATCAGAACTGCCGCTACCCTGATAATATGTATCCAGTCTCTGACCAGTATCTCCAGACTGATGTGGTCATGCCTCATAATGGGAGTGGCAGTGACAAACCTGAAGATCTATTGGCCATAAATTCTGAGACTCTGGTCAGTATCCAAGACATTGGTGATGGTCCTATACTACAAAACATGTGGGTACACAGACAAATGGACTTCCAGACAGCAGCAGACATGAGGCAGTTTGCAAAAAGTGGCAATCTGTGGGCAATCATGAGATGAACATCAGGCAGTGGCCAATGAGCAAGCAAAAGGTGGGAAAACAGCTAAATGGTGGGTTTTTATTGATGGTCAGCAAGCAATCTGCCTGCAAAAGGCAGGTGTTATGCTGTAGAATGGTAGATGACCATGATTGATAAGTGAAGGTCAAATAACAGAGAAAAAGTGTTTTCTCTACTTGAATAGCAAGGTGTGGAGTTACAAGAAATGCAGCTTCCTTTTAGTTTCTCATTTTGGATCTAGTTAGTTTACTTTTCAAGTCAAAATCTACAAGAGAAAAAATTATATTTAACAATGAAATCTTGGTAATTTCTATTGAAACAGTAAGAAACATAAAATAAGAACAACACTTTTCATAGATTTTAACAAAATGGAGTCATTTACTTTAGTGAAATTAAATTTTTGTTTTTTAAAAAATATAAATTTTTGAGTTAATAATATACTTTATGTCACATAGCAGTGTATTTATTTAAAAAAAAACAACTCTTGTGATTGTTTTATTGAGTTATATTATTTGAGACCTGATCTTTGGACCCCTTCTTGATTCTCCTTCTCATAGTATATTTTACTCAGCTGGACCTCTATCCTTTAGAAATTAATTCAATACCAATAAGCCATCAAATTGTTTTAATTATTCCTTTTTAGTTATAGTCTTAACATCCAAAAGCTTAAAAGAAGATGTAGTGTTGGTGATGCCATTCTTATAATTATTCATTATAAAGAGACATTATATATTAGTAGGCTATTTGCTTTTTGTTTTATAAAAATTTGCCTTAATTTTCTCCAATATTTTTATGTAAATCAATGTTTTTATTGGTAAATATTACTCATTTGTTGTATCTAGGTAGTCTTTGGGTATAGATTTAATCTCCCATTTTTTACCAGTTTGATACATTTAAGGTAGTTTTTTTTCCTGATTTTTATATTGTAAAATAATTTACAAAGCTAAAATGTTATTAATAAGTATGTCATATTTGGTATTCATAAGGAGTCAGAGAACACCCAGAGGAAGGAGTTAGTGGAAGTAAATGAGAATGATTGAATCTATGACATAATGATAATAAAGACTAAGTTTAATACATATGAACCCTAAAAGACAAGACATATCTCAATTGGTGTGAGGTAAAATTAACCTCACAGAAGAGAGACTGCTCTTAAGAATAGAATCTAGTAGAGTAAAAAATGTAGGATTGTTAAGAGCAGAATTATTGACAAGGTAATGGTATGGTGAAGCTGAGTGTTATTTATTTTTGCCAATGTGCAAGTGATGAGAAAGAGAGGCAGAAATGATGAGTCTGGCTGTGAGGATGCAGACTGTTGCCAGCAGCAGGATAAATTAATAATGGTTAGGATTATATGGATGGATATGTTTTTAGACCCACACATACCTTCTTGTATGCCTCTATCCTAGGCTTCAACATACTTTAAAAACTTATGAGATACATAAAAAGTAATTCTACAGTCAAGCATTGTTCTGAATTTAACCTCTAATACTGCTACATTTTTACCACTGGGAGATTAAGTAATGCAGTCTCCATAGTTAAAAAGAAGGATTTCCATTGTTTAATCCACCTCATATATAATTTAGTGTTAAATGTAAAAGTATAAAATTTGAAGTTAATTTTTGAAATTCTAATGTATAAATGGTGTCATATTCAATTATGCAATTTAGAAAAAGTGCACTACTGTAAATATTGGCTGGGACCTTTGGCTATATGATGTCATTAACAGGTCATAATACTTGCTGAGACCTTAACAATAGCATTCTTATAAAACCCTGACACTGTACTGAATACATCTCATTAGAGTGATTTATCAAACAGATGATGTCATTTCCTGTTATGTGTGTTTTTTTAGGTAGATATTTATTCTAAATTTATTAATTCTAAAAGTATTCTGGTAGAAATTTTTGTATCCTCTAAGTATAGAATCATGTCATTTGCAAATAATGATAGTTTGAGTTTTTATTTTTTTATTTGTATCCATTTAATTTCTTTCATCTGTCTAATTGCTCTAGCTAGTGTTTCAAGGATGAGGATGAATATCAGTGGTGAAAGAGGGCATCCCTGGCTTTTCCCCAATTTTAGAGGGAATGCTTCCAATTTTTGTCCATATAGGATGATGTTGACCTTGTGTTTAGCATAGATAGCTTTTACAAAGTTGAGATATGTTCCTACTTTCTCTAGTTTTTCTAGTGTTTTGAACACATAAGTGTGCTGTATTTTGTCAAATGCTATCACTACATTGATTTATAGAATCATATGACTCTTATCTTTAAGTCTATTGATGTGATCAATTATGTTAATTAATTTTGGTACATTGGATCAACCTTGCATCCCTGGAATGAACATCCCTTGATCATGGCACACTATTTTTTATATGGTTTTGTATATGATTTGTATAATTTTATTGATAATTTTTGCATCTATGTTTATCAGGAATATTTTTCTGAAATTTTATTTCTTTGATGTGTTTCTGTCTTGTTTTGCAATCAGGGTGATGCTCAAATCATAGAATGAGTTTGGAAGGTTTCCCTCCTTTTCTTTTTTATAAAATTGTTTGACAAGTATTGTTATTAATTCTTCTTTGAAGGTCTTGTAGGACTTGACTGAGAATCTCTCTAAACATTGACTTTTCTTGGTTGGCAGGCTCTTGATGGCATCTTCTATTTCCTTACTTGAAATTGATCTGTTTAAGCTGTATATACCATCTTGGTTCAGTTTGGCTAGGTTATATGCTTCTAGAAATTTGTTGGTGTCTTCAGGGTGTTCTATTTTACTGGAGTATAAATTTCCTGAACAGTTTCTAATTATCCTCTGTATTTCAGTAATGTCTGTCATGATATTTCCTTTTTCATGATGAATTTAATAATTTGGGTTTTCTCTCTCCTTCTTTTTGTTATGTTGGCTAAGGATTTGTCAATTTTCTTTATTTTTTCAAATAACCAGCTTTTTGTTTGTCAATTTTTTGAATTGTTTCTTTCCTTTTCAAAATTTTGTCAATTTTTTGAAATTTGAAATAAATTTCATTGATCTCAGCCATGATTTTAAGTATTTTCTATCTTTTACTTCTTTTGTTGTTGGTTTGTTCTTCTTTTTCTAAGGCTTAGAAATTAAGAGTAAAGGCATTTATTTATTGACTTCTACTTCTTTTAATAAATGAGCTTAATGCAATAAACTTTCCTTATAACACTGCCTTCATAGTGTCCCAGAGATTTTGATATGTTGTATTGGAGTTTTCATTTACTTCTAAGAATTTTTTTAATCTCTTCTATCATGTCTTCTGGTATCCATGCATTATTCAATAGCATATTATTTAGTTTCTAGTTGTTGGAGTAATTTCTATTTTTCAATCTGTCATTGATTTCTAATTTTATTTCATTGTGGTCAGACAGAATGCAAGGTAGTATGTCTTTTTTTTTTTTCTTTTGGTATTTGGTAAGACTGGCTCTATGACATAACATATGATTTATTTTGAAAAGAATCCATGTGCTGCTGAGAAAAAAGTGTATTTACTCGTTGATCAATGGAACATTGTATATATGTCTATTAAGTCTATTTTTTTTTCAGATTTGCATCCTAGTTTCTTTTTTTATTTAGGCTTACATGTTAACAGTGTAAATGATTCATTGTGCATAGATAGAGGATAACATCAATTCTCTAGTTGTGAGTTGTATAGAATCACAACATATATGCAGTCATACATAAAGTTAGGGCTATGA
>JAQQSJ010000020.1:2805547-2846458 GCA_028644305.1 Xerus rutilus
CAGGTCTTAGAGGTGCTCTATTTAAATCTGATCCTTGAATGTTAAGTTTACATTACATGGATTAGAATGTCTGAGGCAGATTTTTAAGTTCTTTTTGTCCAGTGCTTCTCAAACTTTGGCATGTGTCAGCAAATTACATAGCTCTGAAACAATCACAAAAAATTTGAAATTAATACAATGGCATTGGATCTGTCCTTTCTATGGTTTCTTTGATAATTTTTTGTTTGGAAGATCTGTGCAGTGGTGACAGAGGTGTGTTAAAGACACCCAGTATTATTGGTGTGGTCTGATTCTCAAAATTTAGAAGGGTTTGTTTAACATATGTGGATGTCCCATTTTTTGTTTCACAGATATTTATGATTGTTACATCTTGTTGAAGTATAATTCCTTTAAACAGTATGAAATGACTTTCTATCCTGTCTGACTACATTTGATTAGAAGTTCATTTTATCTGATATGAGGATGGAAACCCTTGCTTGTTCATATGATCCATGAGAGTAGTATGTTTTCTTCCCAAATTTCATCTTCAGTCTGTGGATGTCTTTTTTATATAGAATAATTCTCTTGAATGCAGCATATTCTTGCTTTTTAAAAATACAATCTTCATGTCTATGTCTTTTAATTGATTAGGCCATTAAATTTCAGGGTTATTATTAAAATATGGTTTGTATTTCTGATCATTTTGGTTTATTTTTGGCTTTTATCTTGACTCTATTTCTTAATTGGCTTTTTCTTTAGTGTTATTCCTCCTTTTGTTGATTTTCATTGTACTTTTTCACTTTCTTCTCATGTAATTTTTTTTGGAGAATGTTTTGTACTGCAGGCTTTTCCATTTTAAACTTTTTAACTTTTGTTTATCATGAGATGTTATTATTTTATCATCAAATCTAAAGCTTAATTTTGCTGACTATAAGATTCTCTTTTGGCATCCGTTTTCTTTTAGACCTTAATATATGTTGTTCAAGGATCTCCTGGCTTTGAGGGTTTGTGTTGAAAAATGTCCTTCTATCTGTAAAATCCAAACTCAAAGTGGAGTAATTCTGGCTCAGGTCTGCTCATAACCTGCTTTTTGTGCTTCTGTGATTAATGTTTTGCTATGCTTGCTTCTCATGGATGGGGTCAAACTACAGGCTGCCCGACCCCCTGGACAGTTACCTAAACTTTCAGGAACTGAAAAAGGACATAGGAGAAACTATTATGGTTGAACTATAAATAACTGTAGTTTGAATATTTGTCAAATCCTGTTTACATGAGTCATGTGTCTAGCCCACACTATAACCTCTGAAATCCTTATTTCAGGATCACTGTCTGAAGGAAAGGAGAGCTGACCACAATTGACTGGCCTTTTTGCCTATTTCCTCAATAAAATTGGCTACTTCTGCAGAGTTATCTAGGCTGAACTTCTTGTGGAGGCATGTGGGTTGGATTCAACTTTGGGGGCATTGTCCAGGAAGCCTACTTCCCAGTTGCTCCAACTGCTCTCCTTCTTGGGAGTATGGAAAGAGGAATTGATCCTTTCTATCAAGGAGAATTAATATCCCTTGAGGAACAGGTTAAATCTGTATTGGTATACCACAAGGGACTTGGGGGCCAAGCTGGACCCAGTGCATTGACCTGAGTCAGGACTCCACCTGGAATGCTGGTGGGCACCATCTGGTCTGGTTCAGGTTTTATGTAAGAGCTCACAAAACCATCATAATATTAAGTGACTACAAATGTATTATAGCCTCAAAATCTCTAGCCTAACTGTGATGTGATTATTGTCTTATTTCTGTGTATTCTCTCCTTGTATTTTGTAATAATAATTTCTCCACACCTAGCCCTTTAGATTTGATCAAATCACACTTTAAAGACGTTCAGCAAAAGGCAGCTGAATCTGGGGATGCCATTTACCCGGGTAAACTAACCATTTCTCTTCCCTTGACTGGCCCACATTCAAGATCAGATGGCCTCTGGAGGGGATCACCAACCTCCCCACTTCCTACTGGTTCCAGAAAAAATCATTTTTGTGTGGCCCAGCCACCCAAATCAAATGCCAAAAAAAAAAAGAAAAGAAAAGAAAGTTAAAAAGGCTTTTAATTGTGCTCACTAAAACTTGCATTAAAATGTAAATGAATGCCAACAAAATTAAAGAAAAAAAATGTCAAAGCTAAAGGTAAAAAGACTATTAAAGAGATTGCCCTCAGTTAGCAACTGGGCCAGATGGCCACCAGATTTGACAATATCAGTTTCTGCAGAGGGCAAATTAAAACTAAAAAATATAGGATTATCATTTCTAATTTATGTGAAAATATCATTTTGTCTAGGAAACTTGGCTTTTTTCTCTTAGTCAGCCCCAGGTATTCATAGAAACCTCCAAAAATTAAAGAGTTTACAGAGTAACTTTCAACTTTTGGTGGTGACCCAAAAATTTTTTAACCATGGCAGTCCAAATGATATTTTTTTCAAAATGCCAGCTCAGATTTTGATGGTTGCCATCCAAGAGGCAAGAAAAAGGTTTGAGAACAGGACTACAAGCTGAGGGGGCTCTTCCAAGGAGACCAATGGTAGCAGACTACTTTGCTGACTTTTTGGGAGATTTCTTCAGGATGAAATAGGGACCTGTTTGTTTATATTCCCTTAACTCTTTTCACCTTTGATAAGTGGGACCACATCAGGATGAAAACCAGGAAGACTTTGAAAGTGTGATTTTTGAGTTCTTAATTTTAATCTGGTCCTCCTAGGATAATATATATTTTTTCTGAATAGAACTATTTTATCTAAGCGTTAAGTGCTTTTTCACACTGCTTCCTCCACAGGCTAATTGACAAGTGTTAGCTCTCAATTTATTAGGTTTAAAAAAATGAACTACAAGGCTTTTGTTTGTTTTGTGTAGGTAAGCTAGTGTGTTGTTAGTCTACATGTATTGCCATGTCTACATTTATTTGGAGCCAAAATTGACATATGAGCTCATAAATTAAAATTGATAAAAATGTATTCAAATATCTTTGGTTAAAGTGATTCCAAAAGTTAAATTTAAATTGGGTAAAAGAAAAAAAGTAAAAAAGACTTTAAAGGTTACTAACTCACAAGCTTCTCTAGGTGGCCAGTTGTGAATAAAATGTTGATGTCTATAATATGTCTAATATCCATTGTTCCAAGGATTTTTCTTCAACAGGAAAGAAATGATTCTGTTAAATACACATGTCTGATATATATATAAGTAAATTATATCTGACATGTATGAGACTGACTATGGATGTGTTTGTTAAAGACATCTAAGTAGTTAATGAAGCTAGCTGTTAAATACAATATCAAGTAAAATATATGTAATAAATAAAACATTTCTGGGTAAAAAATGTCTTCATGTAGTAAAGTTATAGTACATCTAAGTAAACAACAAGGGGATAAAAATGATAAAAAAAGTCTATCTAAGAAAAGGACAGGTTTGTGTGTAACCAAGTTGGTATATATATATATATCACAAATAGTTAAAACTATTCAAGGTTTTTCCCTAAGGTCAAATATTAATGTACTGGTATAAACCAAAGTTTAATCTGTTAAAATGACAAAAAAATTCTTAAAACATTAATTTTCCCACATTATGTTTATTAAATTTTATTCTCAGAACAGCTGGTCTTGGAGAAATTAAGGTTTGTACCTATCTGGCTAAACAGAAACTTGTATTTTACAGTATTGCACTACACTACAGTGTCTAAATTTTTCTTTTTTAAAAGCTAAACTTGATTAATATAAAAGCATCAATGTAATTATGGTGTCATTACTCTTTTTTACATATTAATTGTGTTCATATATTTCAGGTATAGAATCCTTTAAAGTAAAAGATTTAAAGAAACATTTTATCAAGCTTGTGTTCTACAAACTAAAGTCTGTAATGGTAAATTTAGACTTATAGAAATGACAAATTTTATTGGAGATTTATTTGTATCATTTGGTGTTTTGTAACCAAACCTTAACCTTATGTTAACCTTTGTACTGAAATACAAAAATGTAAAATTATTTTTAAAATACAGTTAGAGCCTGATCTGTTTCAAGGCTAATATTGTAGCTGACATTCCCATAGACTCAGGAACTGTATGTCAAAATAACTACAAAGTAGGCCAAACTTCAGTTCACATAAAGTTGTATATTTCCAACAGGGTATATGATATATAAACCAGATTAAGCCATCTATAGACAGATAGTAAATAAAAAGGTAAAAGTAACTATAAATTTATAAACATTAAGTTATAGCTCAGTACTCTTTAAGACTGGTAAGACTGACTTGCTGGATGTTTAAGGCCAAGGCTTGAATATTATGGTTAAAATAAAGGGGCTAAGGAAACCAATATTTGTCTCTTGGCCCCTGAGTCAGCCTGAACCCTGGAAAAAGGGGAAGAACTTTACAACTCTGGACCACATAACCTCCCAATTAAGGTGATTAATAAGACCACTAGAGAACAGAAAGTCAATCAATGTGCATGCTGTAAAAGACAAAGGTCACTGGAAAGGGGAGATATCCCTTATGTCTCCACATGGTCCACCAAGGGAAGCCACATTGTCAGCAAGACCTTGATCCATCCTAGTGCTGATGACACTAGCAATACTAAGAGGCTGCTTACAGGTTCTTCAAGAGTGTCCCACAACAGACTTCAGCTGACTCTTAACAATAGATAGGAACAAGGTTTATTTGATCACCTTGATCTTGAGCATTAAAACAGTTAAAAACAAAACACAAAAGAGTTAAAAACAAAACACAACCATTTGTGGACATTTTTTAGAAAGTTATTTGTAACCTAAGATGTACACTTGAGCTAGTCCCCCAAGAATAAGTAAGACTGGGGACAACAAAAGAGAGATTTGTAGGCAAGAGTGCCTAATAACTATCAAACAAACAAACAAACAAAACAAAACCTGTCAAAGTCCAAAGTTGTTAGTCAATTCAAGGCCTACCAGTCTTCTTAACCTCCAACATAAGTAGGCTTAGTCAATGTTTACTAGTATATGTTTGCTAGTATGATTCTCTAGCTCTAAGTAAAGTAACTTATCTAAGTGTTGTGTATACATTCATGATAACTCTGAAAATACAGAAGATTTACATTCCCAGATAAATGCCTTATTAAGCTTTGTTAGGCCTTGTTATGGGAATAACTTCTTAGTTTTTTTTTTTTTTTTTTACCTGCATGTGGGAGATTTTTGATTTCTGTTATCTTCATGATGTTCATTGACATGTTCCAGATGCTACATTTATTGTGTATTAATCTCAATTCAGTTCTTATGTCTTTTGTTTCTCTCATAGAAGCACCAACCCTGGGCGAATTTACAACCTGTTCTTCCTGAATCAGAATTTCATCATGGACCCCTGACCCAACCTACAAAAATGGACTCCAAAATGCTTGCCCCACTGCACATCAACCCCTCTCAGCTAGAAGCAGCAAGAGGAGCTGTTTCCCTTTTCCTTACAGCAGTAGGAGTTTCCTAAAATTAGAGAAAAAATGCAATTAATGTAAATGGGTAATCAGATCAATTTACAAAATGGAAGCTTTTTTGGGTCTAAAAAAATGTTGTAAGATATGAACTGCTAAAAAAACATATTTTGTCAGTCCAACCCCCACCTCTAATTGGACAAAATCTAATATTGCTCAGGACTGTTGGTTATTATGTGGGCTTCAGGGTTATTGTTACCATAGGAAGTTCTACTCATACAAGACCCCAAGGAAACAGAATGTAAGTGGGGATGTCAACCTGTTTTATCTCTGGGAAATTTACAAAGTCAAGGCCCATGCCTTAAATATCCCAGCTTTATGTTACCTGATTCATTATATACTCAGTCTTGTGCTTATAGTATTACTCCTAATGACTCCCTTTCTGCTTCAGTTTCCCAGAGTTATGTTCACAAGGCCCCTCTTTTTACTTTACTTTCTTGCCCTTCTGGTATTACTTGCTGAATCAATGCCTGATATTTTTAAGATAATGAGTCAAAAGAACTTTGAGTTCTATTAAACATTTTGCCACAAATATATTGGTATGGAGGATTATTTCAGGATCTCTTATACTTTTGCTTTTGGGATTTCTAATTATTAATTGGTTAACTACATAAAGTAAAGAATTAGTACTGTTAAACTCATGATACTCTGGTCTCACTAAAACCCCCTCTTTATAGATGTTGATGAGTCAAAGGTTTGACTCCATTCACTAGAAAAGGGCAGAATGAGAAATCCAAACTCAAAATGGAGTCACTCTGGCTTAGGCCTGCATGTATCTGCTAATCTGCTTTATGTGCTTCTGTGATTAATGCTTTGCTATGCTTGGTTCTCATGGATGGGGCCAAACTACAGGCTTGCAGACCCTCTGGCCTGTTACCTAAAGTTCCAGGAACTGAAAAGAGACATAGGAGCTATTGTCATGGTTGAATTATAAATAACTATGGGTTAAATATTTGCCAAATCCTGTTTTTCTTAGTCATGTAGCTCACTCACCCTATAATAACCTCTGAAACCCTAATTTTGGGGTCACTCTCTGAGAAAGGAGAGTGGAGTCCAATCTATTGGCCTGTGTTCCTAGTACTTCAATAAATTTTGCTGTTTCTGCAGAGCTGTCTGGGCTGCACTTTTTGGGGAGAGATGTGGTTTGGAGTAATATATCCAAATAGGTTTACTTCTTTAAGTAATCTGAAACTTTTACTCTGCAGCTTTTAAAGTTTATCTTTATTTTGTATGCTAGAAATTTTCATTATAATGTGCCTTGGTGTGAATTTGTTGTAGTTTTGTATATTTGATGTCCTGTTAGCCTCTTGCATTTGATTTTCCAATTCATTCTTTATGTTTGGAAAATTTTCTGATATTATTTTACTTAGGAGATTGTTTATTCCTTTGATTTGTATCTCTGTGCCATCCTTTATCCAAATAATTCTTAGATATGAACTTTTTGTGTTATCTCATAATTCTTGGACATTCTGTTCAGGATTTCTTACCATTTTCCTTGTATGGTCAACTTAATTTTCAAGATTATATATATCAGTTTTATTGTCTGAGGTTCTGTCTTACAAATGATCTATTCTGCTGGTGATGCTTTCTTTTGAATGTATTATTATTATTATTATTATTAATTTTGTTTTCTTTATTTCAGGGATTTCTGCTAAGTTTTGTTTCAGAGTCTGTATCTCTTTCTTGAAGTAATTTTTGCTCCCTGTATTTGCTCTCTCTTTGTTGTTGTGATTAGTACTTGCTTGTATTTGCTCTTTAATCTCTTTGTTGGATTGATCAATTGTTGCCTATAATTGATCTTTTAAAAAATTCTTTGCTTTACAAATCATTTTAATTATGAGCATTCTGACCTCCTTCTCTGATATTTTATCTGCTGTGCTCTCAATATATTCTATTATTGTAGCATCTTGGTTTGTTCTTGGGCATTTCCTTTTCTTGTTTTTTTAATGTTGTTTTGTGTCTTCTCACTAGCAGTGCTGATCTGAGGTATTACAGTTTCTACCCTACAATCTTGTAGTGTCCTTTTAGGTTGCCAATACACCTCTGGTGTAACTAGGCCTGTAGGGACATGGTGATGCTCTTCCCAATTTTGGCTGTTGTTTCTAGATGAAAGCAGGCTAGGACAACCACATATTGGTAGATGGGGTGCCACAGCACTGTAAGTCTCCTCTATGATGCATGCACAGTCAGTCTCTTCCACATGTTGGGTTAGTGTCATTGTCCTCCACCTCCTCTATATGTTGGACCAGGATCAGTCTCCTCTTCCTTCTCCATGACTCAGTGGGGTCCTCTGGGAATGTATTGATTCAGAATTGGGTCAATCTTACTCAACCACATAGTTACTTATAAAGCACTGAATCCATGTTCCAAGGTATTCTGACTACAACTAAAGCTGGTCATACACCTTGGCTTTTTTTAGTGATGTTTTTTCTATAGACATGCAGAATGCTGGACATAAGCTAATCCCATAGTACTCCTCTGAAATTTCATTAAAAAATTTCTGGTAGTATAGACAATGTATAGCAGGGTCAGAATTTCTAATGACAGCCTCCAAGATGTGATAAACTTTTTGAAGGAAAACAAATATATATTGGACATCACTCACATTTAGGGATACCAACAATGTGAAATGATATTAAGGGAAGTTGATGCCTATTGAAAATCAACTTAAAAATATCCTGGAAGACCATAAGGACAGTACTAGTCAAGCCCTTAGAAGGTGACATCTTGCCACCCTGTGCCTATGTTGATGAACATAGATTTTTCAGAAATTGTTAATTCAGTTATAATGTAGTCTTGGTTTGATTTCACCCATTATTTCTATGCTTCTGTTTATTCTTTATGCAATGGAGAAAAATATTTACACTGTGTCCTACTTATTGAATATATATAACTGGCTAAGTGGTAGAACACTTGCTTCACAAGCATTAGGTACTGGGTTCAGTCTACAGCACCAATAATAAATAAAGGAATAAAATAAAGATAATTTATGTCCTTCTACAACTAAAAAAAAAAATTAAAAAATAAAGAATATGTGAGTGTTTAGTTAAAAATGAGATGGAGACTTGTGGGGCTGTGGAGGGCTGCTGCAGCCCTGGCCATTATTCATCAAATGTGCTCCTCACCAGGTGATGGAGGCCTCCATGCACTCAGCCCCCTCATGGATGTCACCTAAGAATGAGGTGGACAGCCTGCTCATGCAGATTGCTGAGGAGAATAGCTTAGAGGTGCTTGACCAGCCAAGTTAGCTGCCTGAGAGCACCTTCATGGTGGGTTGAGGAGAGCTCTGTTTACAGCTAGGAGGACCAGCTCTCCCAGAGGTAGGTGGAGCCCTGGAACAGCCATCAGCCTATGCTGTGGGAGCAGGTGTAGGGAGGTGCCCTGGAGCAACCATCAGCCTGTGTTCTGTGCTTTAGGGACAGTTGGAAGTTGAAGACACAAAGGCAGCTTGGGCTGAGGCTGAGCACAGAAGGGTCTATCCTGCTCTAAGTTGTCAGACTATCAGTGTGGGTGGTGGGTCTTCAGCTGGAGAAACACCACTGTCTGGGCTCTCTAATATGTGTTTTCTTCATCTGCATGTGGTCTCCCTGGTGTAGAAGGCAGCTGGTGTCTCATGTGGTGTTTAAGGTTTGTGTACACAAAGCTCACTTCAGGAGGAAAATCTTTGCAGGGTGCAGTTGTACACACCTGTAGTCAAAGCTACATGGGAGGCTCAGGCAAAAGAATCACAAATTTGGGGCCAGCCTCATTAAGACCCTGCCTCAAAATAAAGAGGACTGGAGATGTCATTCAATGGTACAGCACCCTTGGGTGAAGTGCCTGAGACTATAATAAAAAGAGGAAGTGACATGTGGTACTTGACTGTCTCAGCTTTTATTAAAGTTCTTGTCTCAGGATGATTGTGGAAAGCTGTACCTGAAGGAGAGGATCATGGGCACTGCGTGGGGACCCTCTGGCTCAGGGCGTGCCTGACATGTGGACACAGCATTCCTTCTGGCCTCTTCCTCTTCCTGTCTCATGTGACCTTCTGTTGGTTTCCCAGGTTGGCTGCCTTGAGGAACTAATTGCAACTCCATGTGCCCTGGCTCGCCTGCCCTGTGATGCACTGGAGGCATCCAGCTTACCTCCCTATTGCCCCTCGCCTTCTGATTTTGTAGAGTTGCAGTCATCAGCCATGGCTTCTCAGATTCTCTAGCCTGCCAAGGCAAAGTGTACTCAGCACTAATGCTGTTCCTCTTGGGCTGAACAGTGGGTCTGCATCCTGGTATTGTGTTTGTGTACCCTAGTGTAGTTAGCTTTGTGACCCTGAGCCAACACTGGAGCCTGGCAAACTTCCCTCTGCCCTCCACTGTGCAGAGTTGACAGGTCAGGTCAGAGGACATGTGAGGACCTCATGCTCCAGGGGCTGCATCCCAGCTGTCTACCATCAGTCAGTGGGCATTGGGCTACCCTGTGCCAAGCAGCTCCTGGAGGAAATTTGGTGCCCATGTCAGGTGGAAGGCTCAACAGTGACTGAAGTCATCTGGCTGGTACCACTCCCCAGCGCTGCCAGAAAATGTTGAGTCTGAGTCCTGACACTGACACCCTCACACACACCCCTGGGTACCAAAGATCAACTGTGCATTATATCCTTACAGCTTCATGCCATGTAAAGAGTAAAGTGACTTAGTATACCAAGCCGATTTTTGTTGTTCGAGAAAGCCCACTTTTTCCATTCCCTGACTTCCCCTCCATTATGCATTCAGCAAATTTTGCAAGTTATGGGACTAGCTTGACAATTTTAATTCTGCATCCACCACTGGCCTTCTCATCCCTTCCAAGATGTAAAACTTCTTTCTAAATCAGTTGTCCCCCCTATGATGAACAAAGAACACACCATTTGGCTACTGGGGCCCAGCCACTTACCAGTGGCATTGATGGAAAGATGTTTCCCTGACCCATGGTGGGAATACACAGGCCGCGGCTGGCATTTTTGGTAGCATAAAGATTGTAGAGTACACTTTGTGTTCTGTTGCCAACTTTCTATAGACCTACCTCCTTACCACTGCTTTTTATTGCCACCCCTATCAAGCTTTTCTGAAAATGGGAATTATGCTATCCATTCCCAAAGATACCCCCTAGACTGTCTCTCTGCCAATTTTAAAACCCTCCATTCCCACGTCAGACTCAAACTGAAATGCCTTATAAAGTTCAGCATAAAATATGGCCAAAATACCAATTAGGAAGTCCACACACATGGCCTCAAGATGGAGCTTTCATTAAAGAAATTCTAAAGGCTTTAAAACCGTATTTGACCAAGAATCACAAGTATCTGGAGTTTTCCTCTCTGAAAGTTTTCTTCCTTGCACTCTCAAACCCCTTTTACATCTCAAAGTTAAGTCCTGGCCTCTGCAATTCAGAGCCTAAACAAAGCCCCTATGACTCATGCCCTAACCCAGTCTCATAATACTCCTATGGCTTATAGTTCCACTATACCTGCTGAGAGACCTTTATAGTGTAAATCCCAACTCAAGATGGAGACATTCTGGCTCAGGCCTGCACATATCTGCTAACCTGCACTTTGTGCTTCTGTGATTAATGCTTTGCTGTGCTTGCTTCTCACAGATAGGGGTGCAAAACCACAGGCTGCCAGATGCCCTGGCCAGTTACCTAAAGTTCCAGGAACTGAAAGGGGACATAGGAGGTGCTGTCATGGTTGAACTGTAAGTAACTATAGATTGAATATCTGCCAAATCATATTTTCCTGAGTCATGTAGCTAGCCCAGCCTGTAATAACCTCTGAAACCCTCACTTTGGGGTCATTCTCTGAAAGAAAGGAGAGCTGACCCCAATCAATTGGCCTGTGTGCCTATTTCCTCAATAAACTTTGCTGCTTCTGCAGAGTTGTCTGGGCTGCATTTCTTGTGGAGAGGTGCCAGTTGGATGCAAAAATAGCCCTGATACAGATGTGGTCAGGATGGACACTGGGCAAAAGCCTACCCTAATCTAAGGCTCCCTAACCAACCTTGTCCCAATTGTGGACAACAGGGACACTTGAAGGTAGAATGTCCCCAAAGAAGAACACTCCTCCCCCAGGCACCACCATCTGATCCTTGGCTCCTCAGCATTGGAGTGATTGGAATGAGGGGGCCTGACCTTTCACTCAGAACATCGACAATTATTAAAAATTCTCCATCAAAATGCAAAAGTTTCCTCCGCTTGCACCATCCCTATACTGCCTTGCATTCATAAGCTACAACTTTGTAATCCCCTTCTTTATTTTACAGCCCCAAGTAGCAGATAAAACTCCCTCCCTTACAGGTCCACCAAACTTAAGATCCCAGTATTAAAAATTATCACACTCAAATAAAATCCTGCCCTATTTCTAACCCATCTTACTGAGGCAATCACCAAATATACAACTTTAAATGTGAACAGCCCTGATGGAAATCCCTTCTTACATTTTCACTTTATCAGCAGGTCTGCACCACACATGTGCAAAAACAAAGTTAGAGAAAGGTCCTAAATCTCCCCAACAGTTACTTTTAGCTCATCTTAAAATTAAACATCAGCTCCTAGCCTTATCCATTCAAAGGCCTA
The DNA here is from genome assembly GCA_028644305.1 of Xerus rutilus. Classification (NCBI taxonomy): domain Eukaryota; kingdom Metazoa; phylum Chordata; class Mammalia; order Rodentia; family Sciuridae; genus Xerus; species Xerus rutilus. Next base: position 2,817,592 of record JAQQSJ010000020.1, read on the forward strand.
AAAAGCTACTGCTACCCATGACTCCACTAGATCCTCCAATACATCTCCCAAACATAAAAATAATAATTTAATATATCTGCATCTCCCACATACTTTCAGCTTCCCCTCCCCTTACAAACTATATTTTCAGAAACCTTTACACACTTTAGCCCCTTTTTCCTTAAGCAGAATTGCACAGCCACTGGTTTACATCACAGCCAGCTACTAGCCCTGGGGCAGCCCCTCCCCCACAAACCCCCAGGCTTACAACTTTCACAGCCCACTCAGGTGGCCTGGCTGTTTTTTGGACCTTAACCCAAGGGGGAAAAAAAAGGAGAAGGAGGTAGGTTTACATCTTTCTAAGCCCCCTCCGTTTTTCTTCCTCAGTTCTGTTTTCTGGATTTGCTTTACTGAAACAATGGCCATCATTTCCCCACACCTATGACTCTTCACTCTTACACTGTTGAACTTATAACTTTCATTCTGTGTGCTAAAATTAGAACTTCTGATCAGATTTATCTTACTGAAAAACTTTTTTTTTTACACTCTACTTTGCTCAGAGACCAATTTACAAGTAATATCTTTAATCCAAGAACATTTTATCATCTTATGTATTGTCTGGTCTACATGTTGTCTGTTTTTGTGTATTGTCTTGTATACATGTATTTAAGTATCAAACCCAACACACAGAGTGCTCATAAACTAAAATAAAAAAATGGATGCAATTACCTTTGATTAACATGATCCAAATATTTCAATTTAACTTTGGTAAACAAATAAAATCAATAATGTCTTTAAAATCACAACCTCATGGCCTGGGACTGTAGCTCAGTGGTAGAGTGCTTGCCTTACATTCATGAGGTCCTGGGTTTGATTTTCAGAACCACATACAATGCAATAAAATAAAGACATTGTGTCCATCAACAACTAAAAAAAAATATTTAAAAAATCACAACCTCACGTTTTTTTCTTTGTAGACTGTTTGACAATGAAAGGTGTTTTTCTGTATAACATTTGAAATGTAATTAATTAACATTCCTTCTAGGATTTCCTTCAGCACAAAATGATGAATTAAAGTCTTAACTAAACCTGGCTTTTATGGATAGCCTAAGTTAAAAGTAAATAGATCAGACTTAACATGAATGGGACAAACATTATAAATGTGGGTTTTATGAAATTGTTGCTCAATGAAGAATTTAAAATTGCTTTGTCAGCACTAAAACAAAATGACTTCATCTAAAGCCCAACAAGTATAATTCTATATACTTAAATATTGTATTTTCATAAATGGTGAACAAATGTTATTCTCTAACTCAGCCTAATTCGACCTTAAGATTAAAAGTTAATTTGACAAGAGGTCATAAATGTTTATTTTTGTTGCATTGGCTTGGACCATGTTTTCCTTTTATTGAGTAATTGCCCTAATTAAAGTCAATATGACACCTTTATGCTGGAACATGTGTTTTCCCCTTATCAAGGATGCTAAACTATGTAAATCATTGATTTACCATATGCCTCTGTATTACCCTGTCATATGTGAATTCTTAAGATACGTACGTTCATAATTCTCTGTTACTGAAACTTCTCTGCTCCTGGGTGGAGCTGCTGCCCTCACTGCTTAAAGAGGACAGCCACTGTATGGCTAATATAAGCTAACTTAATTTGATTTTAAAGTTGAAGTCAATTGTCCTTTCAACACAAACGTTTATACATTTCTAAAGGTTTCTACTGTTTATTTTAAGTACTAAAAAAACATAAAGTATTTCTTATCATTGAAATAGAGTAATTTGCCTAAATTCAGAAATTTACAATGATTGTTTTGGGATGTGAACACAAGGATTCTAGATAGGATAATTAGTGGAAGGAAAAAAAAGTGTTTGTGGGTAAGAAAATCTTTGTATGGTAAAAAAAACAAGAGGAATTAAAGTAAGTGATAAGAAAGTTTAGAGTAAGTGATAAAAGAATTGAAATAGTGGCTGGGGTTGTGGCTCAGTGGTACAGTGCCTGCCTACCATGTATGAGGTACTGGGTTCAATTCTCAGTACCACATATAAATAAATAAAATAAAGATCCATCAACAACTAAAAAATATTAAAAAGGATTGAAATAATGAGAGTCTAATTGAAGGGTAAATTTCAAAGTTTTATATTTATTACTAATTTGACTATAATTAATACAAGTTTATTTAATTGAAACTTAATGTACAGATATAAAACAAAGTCAGAAACATTGTTCTGCTCTTAATGAGATAACTTTCTTATGTTTGTCAGGTTTTATCACATGGGGAAACTAACTTTCAAAGAATTAATGTTTATGTAACTTTGATTAAATAATAACTGTTATTTTTGAAATATTGTGCTACATTTTCTAGATCTTTCTTTGAGAGCTAAAAGTTGATTAATGTAACAACATGAATACAATTTTTGTACTACTAGTCCTATTTATTTTATTAAATATGTTCATATCTTTCAGGCATGTAAGTACTTAAAGTAGAAAGTTAAAGAGAATTATATCAAGTTGATGTTTTCAAACTAAAGTTATATGGTGATTTTAAACTCATAATTTTAGCAAATTTTACTGAGGCTTTATCTCTGTAACTGAACATGTTGTCAATAATATAAAGTTTTCTGCTACCTTTTACACTGGGGAAAATTTAAGTATGTTTCTTTAAGTAAATTAGACTTTTATCTATTTAACGTTTAACATTGTGTGACATGAGTTTTGCTCATTTTCCATACAAAAGAGAAATTAAGAACCCTCTCAGCCTTTCTTTAACTCATGCTTTAAGTGCAGTATGATATTATGCTAATTAACATTCCTGTGAACTCAAAAACAATATATGTGAACTTGATGAAATTATACTTAAAAAAATCAACTTCAAAACTTAAACATTTTGAAATTTTGTGGTCTTACCTTACCAGAGATAAGGTTCTTCCCTCCAGCTTAAATATGATACATACCCCAGCCAAAATTCAAGATAGCTACTACACAAACTAGACTTATTAACTTTATTTGCTATTTTCCTTAAACTCTATGATTGGGCAGATGGACATGGAAGCTAAAGCCCAGCATGTTCATTGTCTTAAAATAAAGACTGATAAGATTGGCTTTCTGAGTGGTTAAGATCAAGACCTAAACCAAAACTTAGATTGAAGGGGACAAGGAAACCAGTATTTGGTCCTTACCCACTGAGTCAGACTAAATCCCAGCAATGAGGAAACTTCTCCAAAAGGCTTTACACCTCTCGGCCACAGAACCTCCCAATCAGGGAGATTACTGAGACCATTGAGGAATTAAAAAGCCAATCAAGTGCCATACAATGGAGAGAAGAGTCATTGAGAAAGGAAACCATCCCTCCCAACCCCCGAACCTTCCTGGGGAAGCCACATAATCAGCACCAGACCTCGACATATCCTAATGCAGATGGCAGTAGTAGAGCTAATAAGCTGCTCTCAAGTTCCTCAAGAATGCCTCCCAGAAGACCAAGAGGCAACTCTTAACAATAGATGATAACAAAAGTCAGTTTGACTTGCTTCATCTTAAACACCTAGCAAAACAGTTATAACCAAAATACACCCATACCATTTCCAAAAAGTAGCAATAATTCTTCTAAGAAGATGCCAGCCCACACCCCTGATGCCCTCAACTTTCTGAGGTTTTTATTTATGAGACTTATAAATTGGCCTCTACACTTTAATCTTTCTGACTCCTCAAACTGATAGTTAACCTCACCCACTAGACTATGAAAGCACTCAAGTTATTCCCTTAATTATAGGACTAAAAGGATCCACCAGGATTAATACAAAAGTCACAGGATTAGAAAACTCTATTTACTACAAATATGGTCAGCACAGGTTATTGTTGATACACAACAGATCACTGATTGGGTGCTGATATTATAAAATCAATTTGACCCCTTGGCATCTGTTGTCCTACAAAACTGACCATGAAAATGCTATTTTTATGTAAACCAAGGTAAAACAGTTCCAGGAACTCAGGAGCCTCTTCGAGTCCAGAAATGGTGAGTCACAATATGGGAAATCAAAACAAAACAAAACAAAACAAAATCTATTATCTGTCTCATCTCTTACCATCATAAAAATCCTACCTTACAAAAAGTAAATTAAATTCCTATGAAACATGTAAAACCTGGAAGTTGCAGCACTGTGATAATTGGACCACATGACAAGCCCCAAAACAAACCATTATGATTCTTAAAAACCCAATAGCTATCTAGTTCCCTGTCAAACTAAAAGACCATGGCAGGAAAACCCCTCAATAGCATTTTTGCAAGAAGCATTAAGGCATTCAAAGTTCCAAAGTGACACAATCACCTAATAGGACTTGATCCATTTTCATAATGCTTCTTTGGATATATCAAAGTTACAATCTCAGGTCTTGGCCATAACTAATGCCAACACAACCACTATGCATAATAATGAAATTTAGGACACTTTAGCAGAAGATATTTCTTCTCTCAACCCTTTTAAGTATCTTTTTGTCTTTTTTAATGACATAAGTGGACCACAAGCATCAACTGTATTGTTAATTGTAGCCCTGTTCTTACATTGTGTAATTTGCAAAGTGGGATAAAACCAAACCGCAAAAAAATATGATTCCATGATTAATTATGCTTGCTATGCTCCAAAAAAAAAAGGAGCTCATGAACTCATGAGATAAACACCTCAAATCTGATTAAACTTTAACCCTTAACTAAAAAGAAAAAATTTTCATTAATAGAACTTTTAGTCATGTCCCATGCCAAAATGTCCCCCTCACAAATTAGTATTTACATGTTGCTATAGCTTTTGTTGTTCTCTTTCTATTTTAGTTTTATATTGCCTTTAATAAAGTTATCAGTTTAGCTGCCCCTGCACAGGAACTTCTCAGAGCATACCCTCCTCCACACGCTGCCTGATCTGGTCTCCCAAAGAGCAAACAACCACTTGTGATTATGGTGGGACTCCCTGCATCCGTTTGCCCCATGCCTAAATTCCAGGGGTCTGAAAGGAAGGTTTTTTCCCACATCGCTCACTCTCAGCTTGAAGACTTCATTGCCCAATCTATTCTTTCCCTTCAGAGTCTGGAATAGTAGATAATGGGAATTAGAAAAATAATATAGTCTGAGGAAAAGAAGAATGGCCAAGCATTACCTCCATTTCCCTCAACACCGTTTTCCTTATGTTAGTCATGCTGGCTGCTCCCTCCTTCCCCAACACTGAATTTTAATGCTAACCATGCCACCAGCCCTACCTTTCCCAGCTCTGTCTCTTTGATGTTGATCATGGGGGCAGTTAACACCTCCCCTCAACAGATGTATTTCTGAGGCAAAACCAGGAAGAAAGGGCCTCATCATTACACCATAGTGATAAACTAATTGATACAAACCTAAAATGCCTAAATGCCCATAAAAACTAAGAGCCTATATAAACCTAGTCCCTTTCTTTGTTCAGAGGCTGATTTTCCACAGAGAATATGGGTCCACCACCTCCACAGATGAATCCTGTTCCTGAATAAAGCCTGAAATGACTTGCATAGTTTGCTGCCACCATGGTCTTTCTGCACTTACACCTTTGTCCTCCACTGTGCAGAGTTGACAGTACTGACCAGAGGATGTGTGGGGACCTCATGTTCCAGGGGCTGCATCCCTGATCCCTACCATCAGTCAGTGGGCATTGGGCCACCCTGTGCCAGGCAGATCCTGGAGGCCTCCCCATTGATAGACAGCTGCCACAATAAGGTGCTTATGGACCTCTGTCTGGCAGCACTGACACTTTTCTGGGCATATACAGAAGATGACCCTCCTCTGTGGTTCAGTGCTGGAGTCATAGCCATATGGTCAGCTGGCTGAGCTCTGCTGGGGCCTCCTGCCCTTGGTTCCCTCAGTTTGTAGTTATGCCCATTTGTGGGAATGAACCTTAATCCATGTGTTTCTGTACTTGAAAGCATTCTCATCCTTGGTTTACAGCTTCCTCTGGAGGTGCCTTGGGCCACCGGGGCTGAACTTTGTCTCATACCACCCACCAGAACCTGAGGTTCCACCAGGCACATGGCCTCTTTCCCAGGGCTTTTGCCAGTGCCTCTCACTTCTCAGTGGGTTGCCACAGTTTGTCATTCACTATAGGTTAGTGGGCACTGTCCTGGATTTTGTCTGTTCTGGATCTGGAGCCCTAGTATCCATTGAGTGGGTGGTGGTTGTGCAAGGGGTAGCATTGGTGGTTCTGAATGGGAGAAGTCAAGGCATTATCTGGTCGTGGTCCCACTGGGACTCTGGAAATTCACCTGCATGCTGGGTATTCAGAGAACTAGTGTCCCATGGGAAAAAGCCTCCTGGAACTTCCATAGCCCCATTGCAGGCACATTGAGGCTCAGAGGTCTGGGCAGCAATGGCAGGTGGAGTGCTGGGCTGGTTCACTAGAGGAGGATGGGCATATATGACTATTCCTAAAATTTGTTTTAAGTAAACAAATTGATGCTTGTCACCTGCTACAGATCTGCTTTGGTCTCAGAAGCCAAGTGCCTGTCACTGCCTGCAGGCCCTTGGCATGCTTCCAGGAGGCACATTGCTGCCTGGACCATGCTCACTTTCAGAAACCACATTCTTTGCCAACAGAGGACTAGTTTGTATTTGGTCTGAACAACAGCCTAGTTTTCCATGGTTTTTTCAGGGTGGCTGTGTCGTTTTTGTGGCAAATCTTTTCATCTGCATTCCATTGTGGGAGCCACACCATTCTGCACTGTACCTGCAGAGGAGAGGACCTGTCCCTGCCCTCTACCCCAGCAGCTCCACATCTGGCCACATCTGCTGGGGCCTCCCATCTCCTCTCTCTCCTTTCCTCCTGGTAGGAGCTGTGGGAAGGCCAGATGTGGTTCATTCAAGGAGAGACTGGCAAACACCACACTGCTGAGGCACAGTCAGGAAACCTGCCCGCCCTTAGGTGCCTTAGCAGGCTGTTCCCAGGACTCCTCAAACTCTGGTGGGTGCCCTGGAAAGGCCAGTGTATTATAGAAGATGGTGTGTCACCAGGCAGAGTTTTGAGGAGGTCTCCACACAAATCTTTTCTTTTCAGGGTTTTTTTTGTTGGTTTGTTTTTGGTTTTGGTTTTTTGTGATTGTGCAAGAGCTTTACCAACTGAGCCACAACCCCAGCCCTCCTTTCAGGTTCTTGCCCATGTAACAGAAAAGAACTTAAGGATGAGTCATATTATAGCAAAAGAGGAAGTGCTTTAGAGTGAAGTCACAGAAGCCTGCCCTGTGTGGATTGTGAGGGACTGAGCACCATGCTCCCAGGCAGGTCTTGGCTTTTGGTGGCTGGAGGTAAACATGCTCAGCAGGGCTGGCAGCCAGGGGACTCCTAGAATTGGCCCCTTTGTGAAACCCCACTCAGGTTCGTTACCATTTAGCCCTGAAGCAAAAGGGCCTAATCAGAGTGGTGGTTACCTCCACAAGCAAAAGGTAATTGGGGGTCAGGCTGCCTGAAGGCAGGGCTGGCTGGGCTATGGTCACTGGTTGGAGCTCTGTTTGGTCCTGCCAGATGCTAGCAGGGCCCTTTGGCTGAGTAGGAGGCTAGAGGCAGGGGGATTCCTGCAGTAAGATGAGACCAGCTCACTCCGCTCCCTTCCACACCCACTACCTCATTCCTGCCTCAGGCTCACCCAGGGTGCGATGAAGGATGAAGGACAAGTAACTGTGGTGAGCAGGAAGTTCCTCCAAGATAGGAGTGCCCTGGAGGTGAGCAGGCACATCTTTCTGGTTCTCTGGTGTATCCATGCTTTGGTCGGGGCTCACTGTAGCCTAGGCTGGGCAGAGCCAGCATGACAGCTCTTCTTGCGCAGCTCTGGGAACTAGCTAGCAGTGCTCTGCCACTTGGTCATACCATGATCCTTCTTTAGTTTTATCTTTAGCGAGGGTCCAGCTGAGTTGCTAAGGTTGGCTCTAAGCCTGAATCATGCTTCACCTCAGTCACAGGTGTCACTGGAGTGATGGGTGTGGCCTCCACTCAGGGCTTGCTGCCTTGCTTGTGAGAAAGCATTGCCCAGCTAGCCAAGTGAGGTGTGATGTCCCTGCTGCTCTCCAGGGAGACCCTTCTTTGGGTCTTAAGACCCTCCAGAATTCTGGACAGAAGCTCTGCTGAAATGTTTTCCCCTTTAACATTAAGTTGTCAAAGTAGTCAGCAAATGCCCCTTTGGAATGTCTAGATCCCTGTGGGGGCTTCTGCTTAGCTAGGCATACTGTAAAGGACAAGGAAGGCCCCACTACTTCCAGGAGCTCCAGTCAGGTTTAGAGACCCCGGCGCTGTCCATCCCAATTAGTGGCCGTTGATTTTATGTGGCAGTGTTACTGGGCCCCTGTGTGACTTGTAGCTGGCCACACAGGGCTCTGAGTGTGTCTGAGATCAACTCTCCACTGAGTGAAGCAGATATGCCTGACCCCAGTGGGTCATGCAGGCCACCAAGTTGGCAGGAGTGGGCCGGCTTCCTCTGTCCACCAGCTCCCCTGTGGATGGTGTCCTGCATGCACTCAGCTGGAGCCATGCTACCCGGATTCCAGTTTGCTACTAAGTCAGTTTCCACATGACCAATTACTCAGGATGACTCTACCTTCCTGCCAGCACCATGGTTTCTCAGAGTCTGACCCACATGTGTCTCAGAGCTGTCCACTCTTGCTTTTGGCAGACTGCCCAGCACACTCACACACTCTGCAGGTTTTCCTGGTTTCAGAGGAAGATGGCTCATGGTTTGCTAGTGGCCTGTGCTCAAGCCTCTGGGTACCAGTCCACACTGCCAGGGATGATAGAGATTCCAGTGCCACACTTATCCCGGGGTGCAAGGAGTCGTGTGAGACTCTGCTGAATTTCCCAGACTGACTCTTGGCTGTATTGCCTAGTGCCTCACTTTTGCTGAGGCTGATTTTGAACTCGATATTCTCCTGTCTCAGCCACCAAAAGAACTGTGATTACATGTGTGTGCCACTGTGCCCATCCATCATCAATGTTTTTTATTATTTATTTTGAGACAGGGTCTCATTAAGTTGCTTAGGGCCTTACTAAGTTGCTGAAGCTGGCCTGGAACCTGCCATCCTCCTGCCTCAGCCTTCTGTGTTGCTGGATTACAGGTGTGGGCCATGTGCCTTGATGGGCCCTCTCATTTGAAGGAGACACACATGTGAACACACTCAGGACCCATAAGGCCTCATGGTTCTATCCATGAAAAGGAGAGAGAGCCTAGAACTCAGCCTGCGGCTGGTGAATGCCCAGAAGTGAAGTCAGGTCTTGCCTCAAGGATGGAGGCCCAAGCCCAGACAGGTAACCGGCCAGTTCTAACAGCTGCATCCCCTACCTCACAGCTATCCCAGCTGCTGCAGGTGCTGCCCTCTGGTGGGCCATCCAGATGAGACACCCAAGGGGGCTTGTCAGGATCTCAAGTCATTTCCCCTGGGAGGTCCCTGGACTTGAGAAGCTGCCCCATCTTTCTCATGGTGGGCTGTGTGACTTGCACTGTAGCCATACGTGTTACCCAGGAGCCAGGCCTGTTTTACCTTGCCCTGGACACTGAGTCATGAATAACCTGTGCTGATCTGAGGGAACACAGGAGGCTGTGTCTGCATGTGTGCTCAGGGTCCTGAGGGTTCAGAGTGTGCTCTGGCCCATCTTTGCTCACATGTTTGTGAAAACCCCAGACCCACAAGGAGGAAGGGAACCCAGTGTGGGGACCTCAGCCCACCCTCAGAGGCCTCCCTCTGCCCTGACTCCCATCAAGCATCCATGTGGCCTGTAAGCCGGGCTGCTCAGCCAGGTGAGGTGGCACATACCAGTGACTCCTGTACCCACATGGCTGCAGCAGTATGATTTAAGTTAGTATCCAGGCTGGACAACACAGTGAGATACAGTTACAAAAACTAAAACCAAAACAGAAAGAAGGGCTCCTGCCACCACACCTTCCTTGGACAGCAGTCTGCATGCCCCAGGCTCACCTGCACCAAGGGGCACTGTTGCCCCATAGTCGTCCATTCTCTATTCTCAGCTGCAGCTGCTGCAGCTAGCCTGGACATCAGGATTTATCACTAGGAGCCTGTGTATCAGGAGACAGAGGTTAAGAAAACATTCTGGGCACACTGCTCATCAGAGGCTGCCCAGAAGCAGACCTGGACTCCCCGGTCAGATGCCACACAGCCACAATCCCCCAGGTCCCAGGGAAAAGCTGTGGGTCACCTCACACTTCTGTGTGCAGCAGCACAGTTCTGGGGGTGCATCAGTCACTCCACCTGACCCCCACAACCAATGGGCCCAGGCTTTCTCTCTGGAATGTCCTGTGATGACCCTGAAGTCCCTGCCTGCCATTGCCCTTACCTCTGAGCCTCGGCTATTAAGTCACTGTCCCTGAAAGTGTCAGCACATGGCAGTCATGTCCCTAGAAAGGAAAGGTCAAAGGAAGAAGCAGAAAAGACATTTGGACACCTGGCAAAACAAAGAACTTTGCAACATTGTTTCACCTGACTTAAGATAAAATCAGGGTCACTAATCAGCAGGGGTAACACAAAGGTAGGCTAAAGCCCTGATTTCATTCTGGGTAATTTTTAACTGTGTCAAAGTGAAGACCTGACTAAACGTGGGAGGTGGGAGGCAGAGGACCCTCTGGTGCTACACTGAGCTTGCACAGCTTGGAGAACCTGGGCCCGATTTGAGGCTCTGAAGGCCTCCCTCACAGGGAGGGAGGCATCTTAGTGACAGAGGCTCTGGCTCCATGGTAACAGAACCTCCCTAGAGCACCCGAGTGGACTGCAGCTGTTCTGCCCCTTCACAGAGGTTCCTTGCTTCTCCTGGGCAGGAAGGCAGACACAGGAGGGCAAATTCCAGAACATCAGGGTAAATGTGGAGCCCGAGCTGCTGCCCAGCTCCAGTCCTGAGGGTCTAGACTGACTCCATGTGAGCCGGGTGTGGTGGCTTGGGAGGGTGAGGCGGGAGGATCATCAGTTCAAAGCCAGCCTTAGCAATGGTGAGGCGCTGAGCAACTCAGCGATACCCTGTCTCTACATAAAACTTGATATAGGGTGGGGGATGTGGCTCAGTGATTAAGACCCTCAGACTCTAGCCCTGGGATGCCCCGTGCTCTCACCCTGCAGCCTCCCCATGTAGGCTTCTTTCCACAGGCTGTCCGGGCCTGAGCCGGCTCCCCTCCATAGACCTCAAGCTGTGCTGGCCGCACCCCACCACCTGCCTCTCCTCCCAGGCAAGGGAGTGTGTCAGAGAGGGTGGAGGAGAGGTGGGACAGGAAAAAGGGGTGCTAGGGAGCAGGCAGGGGCCCTGTCCTTGAGGCCTTCCTCTCAGCGTCCTGCCCTTTTGGCCTTGAGCACAGGTCCCCATGCACAGGTTAAGCTATTTCACGAGCTCCCCAGAGCTGCGAGGTAACATATCCCACCTAGGTGCTGGGCCCAGGGATTGCCAGGCTGTAAAACTGCAATGTTGAGCCTTGGAGGAAGGTGCATCATCCTGGAATGATCTCTTGTTCTTTTCATGATGTATTTCAATTGGATAAACATCTATACCAAAAAGTAGGCAGGACACACGTAAGTCTGTACAGAAAATTGTGCACAAATGTTCATTCATAGCAGCACTTTTATTATTACCCAAAAGTGGGCACAGGCTAGGGTTTCACATGGGGCTCTGGCACCCAGCATCACACAAAAGAGCGGCACCCTGATATCCGGGAGAGGAGCATGTGAGAGAAAGAGCCACCATGCCCTGGAGTGCTGCTCTTTGTTTTTATGACGGGGTGCTCCAAGTACAAAGATGGCATCTCAGCAACAGCCCGGACAGCCCTGAACCCCCTCAGGCACAGAACATGCTGCCATGTGCCCACACAGGAAGCCACTACACAGTTCAGAGGGCCTGTGACCTGTGGCAGCAGGGTGGCTCCCTAGACAGCGCATTCAGAATGGAGCTAGGCAGGAACACCCTGTGGCTGGAGCACTCACTTTCTGGGGAATGCATCGGGCAGCTGGTGCGGGGGCCGGTGCCTGTTTTCTGATGGGTGATAGCTGCATGAAGTCCAAGACCCAGGAAAGCTTATGAGAAGACAGAGCCAATAAGAAGTGCATGATTCCATCCCTGGTTACACAGTTAAGAGGACATGTCTCATTGTCGGTTTTGACACATCTGTTAGGAGGAATAAGCATTTGAGTCATGGGCTGCTCTGGTCGGCTGAGCTCAGGTAAGAGCAAGGGTTGCAGGAAGCGCCTCTGAGGCTGTGAGGACAAAGCCAGTTCCAGCTCAGAGGGAGGCTAGTGGGGTTCCAGTTCAGAGAGAGGCCTGTGGTTGGTGCTGGCCATGGCGGCAAGTCCCAGAACTTCCTCCAGACCCCATCTACCTCCAGGTTGGCAAGATGCCCCCTTCCTGTTTTGCCCCCAGGCCCTTGTTCTGGCCACCCAGGGATCTGTCTCCCTGCTTTACAGGCACTCTTTGTTTTTGTTTGTGGTGCTGAGTTCGTACACAGGACCCTGTGCATGCCAGGCAAGCACTGACCATGAGCCACACCCTGTGGAGGTTCCAGCTCCTCTTGGAGCTCTGTGGGACATCAGCTAGGAAGTCATTCTTCTTGACAGAATAGCCACTCATGTGACCAGGCCTGGTTGTCTACAGAGTGCAGTGAGAGTGGTGCTGGCTGCTCAGGCCTGTTAGATGCACTTTCTGGAACTTTCTACTAGGACTCCTAGAAAGACTCTTTAAGGTTTCTGGAGGCTCAGGAAACATGCTGAGAATTTGCGAGCGCAGGTCACTTTCAGCACTATAGGCAGGTGAAGCCGTGCCCAAGGTTCCCCTCCTGGGCCTGGCAGAAAGGGGCTGTTCTGTTTACAGGGGAGCCTGTTGACCCTCAGGCCAGGCACAAGCCAGTGCTCTGGAGGATCTGGAAGTTTAGCTACATGCAGTCAACCCTAGTTTCTTCAAGCTGAAGGGCCACATCCCTCCAACCTCAGGCTCTGAGTACCCTTTTGAGATGAAGCCTCACCATGCCACCAGCATCTCACTTGGATAGGCTGAGCCTCCTCCTGCCTCAGCCTTCCTACTGCCTGGGACTACAGGAGCCAACACGCCTTGGCTGTGTCATTTTAAAATGACATTCTGTCAAAAGCAGAGAGGACAGATTCTTATTGAACCTATGTAGGTGACTCCACTGCCAAGAAGACAAGAACAATTGATATACTTTTCAATTATTAGTTGCATCAGGCAGGGAAAGAAGATGGATGTCTTGCTGGGTGTGGTGGTGCACACCTTTGATCCCAGCACTGGGAGGCTGAGGAAGGACGATTGCGAGTTCAAAGCCAGCCTCAGCAATGGCGAGGCACTAAGCAACTCAGTGAGACCCTGTCTCTACATAAAACACAAAATAGGGCAGGGGATGTGGTTCAGGGGTCGAGTGCCCTAAGTTCAATCCCAGGTACCAAAAAAAAAGTATATAGCAGAGCTGGGAGGCTGAAAGGGGCGTTTCTCACCAGTGCCTGCTGGGCTCAGGAAGAAAATCTTAGTCCTGCAGCTGGGTGTCTTGCTCTAGAACCTGCCACCTCCTCATTTTACCTTCATAGGCCCCTTGCTGCTATCTCCAGTCCATGGACTGGGTTGGGTGCTGAGGCAGGAGGATAGCAAGTTCAAGGCCAACTGGGGCAATTTGGTGAGAGTTTTTTCCAAATAAAATAAAAAGGATGGGGCTGTGGCTCAGTGGCAGAGCAACTGCCCAGCACATGACAAGCTCTGCGTTTATCACAGTGCCACAAAGAGAGTTAACAGTTCCCCTCCTGACCCTCTGTGCCTGCCCAACACAGGGTTCTGCTGTCCAGACTCTGTCCCTCTCTGAGTTTACCTCTGATTGGTGCTGAGTTTGGCTGGCCTGTGCAGTTCAATACATCAACACCTCTCCAAGTCAGATGAGAGGACAGGTCCATGGAGGTTGTCCAGGGACCTCTAGAAACCTCCAGATCAGCTTGAGGTCAGGTGAAGACCCCCTAGAATCACATTTTGGGAATCTGCTAAAGATGTCAGAAGGTTTCACTAAGTAGGACCATAATGTGTCACTAAATGCTACTGTTAAGGTTTATATCAGCCCAGTGACCATGAGAGTCTTCAAAGGTTAGCAAGGTCAGATGATGGGGAGACACAGGCTTGTCCTCTGGCAGAGCCGGGAGAGTGGCCAAAGGCCACTTCTGCAAGGTGGTGAGGCCCAAGCCTGTGACTGCACTTTCAGTGAGAGGAATCCCCAAGCCCTCAAAGGTCTTCATGGCATGGAGTCCACTCATCCCTAGGGCAAATAGCCAAGTGCATTTTGTAGTGTAAAGTTCATGGATTTTTGTGCTGGCTGCCCAAGGCCCTGGACGGCTTTCACTCTGACCAGGTGGCCTTGTCCTATGAGAGCAGCTGTGTGAGCTGAGATGACAACCACACTCTCTGGCCAGCTGGGAGGCAGCTCCTTCCTGAAGGGCACCTGCCTGCCACATTCCTGGGGTTTGCCTTCCTCTCCCTCCCCGGCAGGCTTCCCCCTTCCCCATCTCGTGGGCCTAGACCCAGGCTCCTGCCAGTCCCACACTGTGTCTCTTTGTCTCTGGGGTTTAGCTGACTGGGGACAGACAGATGTGAGTGCTGGGATCATGAGATTGAGGGAAGTCCTGTGAACATGCTCTGTGGTGACCCCACGTGCTGCTCATGCTCTCCCTCCCACTCTTCCTGCAGGGTTGTGGATGAAGCCCAGGGCCTTCTTCCTCCTAGGCCAGTGTGGACCACTGAGCCACACCTCCAGCCCTGCTTTCTCTTTTAATAAACAAAGTACCAGTAGCCCTGCCTGGCTTAAGCCACAGGACATGTCACAGCCCTCAGCAAAGGACTTGCTACTGCAGGACAAATGCAGAGCCCACACTGAAATCAAGGTACCTGGAACAGGGGATTTATATGACCTTCACAGACAAGATCCCAGGTCTCAGGGTGGTAACCCTAATCCCCCCTTAAATCTAAAATGTGTAGAACAGATACCAATTAGGACTGGAGAGCATGAACCAAGGTGGCCATGGCAGTGGGGACTTGAAAGTCTGATGTCACTCTGCTCTCAGTCAAGAGTCAAGAGGTGGACCTGGGTAGATGCTCTGGAAACTTGCCCAGGGCCCCAGGAAAATAGAAGGGCAGGAAAGGCATGCTCTCCCTCTCCTCTCTGAGAGTACCCCTCTCTCCAGCAAGAGTATCTCTTTCCCCTTTCCCGTCCTCCTAATGACCTCATGCCTTCAGTCAGTAAGGGCCTTGGTCTCTGTGGATGGAGCTCAGCAAGCACACGACCCTGGTTTCTGAGGCTTCGAGGGAGGGGTCTATGTGCTGCCTTAGTTTCCCAGCAGACTCCAGTCCTTATCAGAGCCTCCTGGCTCCCCAAGTGAGGCCCTTTTTTCAGGGCTGGGCTGCATGTGGATGGTTAGGCACAGAGGGAAGGACCTGTGGTGATCAGGGACTGAGAGGAGAGTTTAGGGAAGGGCCCTGAGGGTGGGCAGGGCTGCTCCCAGACCAGGACCCTGCCAGCCCAGTGGAGCCTGAGTGGCATCAGCCTCTTTGGTAAGAGAGGTCTCTGCAAAAAACTCACCCTGCTGCTACCCTACTGCCCTCATGACTGCGCTGGAGTTTCTGGGATTGAGACAGGCAATTCCCAAGGTGCCTTCCCATGCTGGTCAGATTATGTCACCGCCACCCAAGTTCACTGCTCCCCAGCCCCTCGAGGCCAAAGCCTTGGGCAAACAGGTGTGAGGCACTCTTCTTCCAGTATGCCAGGACCAACGCCTAGACTATGGGCTCTCCTGGGGTGGAGCCTTCTTAGCCCAAGTAATGGCAAGGCTGACCAGAGTTATTGAGACCTCCCATGAGGTGAGGGACTGGGACAGGGACAAAGCAGCAGCCCTGGGCCAACAGTGACCTGGGGAGCTGCAACCACCGGAGGAAGACAGGGACTCAGATGCTACTGCCAGCCTGGTGCTTCTCCTTCACTGGGTTGAGGGCAATGGCTCACATATGCCCACAGGGACAGGGTGGGGGCAGCATCAGGGAAGGGCATCCACCTCCATCTCACAGTCCCTTTACTAATTCAATGATCACCCACACTACTGTGTCCATGGGCTAAGATGACCACCGGTAGCCTCTCTTGCTTTCCTGAGGCACTGGGCACTGTTGCCTGCCCTGTAGAAGCTCTTGAGAGTGCATGTGGCCCTGGGTCACTTCCCTTATCCCTGTAGGTTAGGACTGTCCATTCAGAACTGTGTGAGAGGAACCAGTATGGCCTCCAGGAGGGTATGGCCCTAGGACGGTGTGACCCCCAGGAGGATGAGGCTCACAGCAGTGTGTGGCCCACAGGAGGGTATAGCCCCAGGAAGGTGTGGCCCCAGGAGGGTTTGGCCCATGGGAGGACATGGCCTATGGGAGGGTGTGGCACTCAGGAGGTTGTGGGCTGCAGTTGACCAAGAAAGCAGCATGGTCTAGCAACTCCATGGAATATCCAGGATATCTGGAAGTAGCAGGAGGAGGCTAGTGACCACTTTTTTGGTGTCAGAGCCAGTGTTCACCAGAGAGTTGTGGGCCTGCTGCTCCCAGAGCTACCTCATGTCACAGGAAGATTCCCTGAGGGAGGATCACTATTCTGGACAGGTGGGTTCTTGGTGTTTCTGCTGGAAAGGCATTTCAGAGACAGACTCACTTAGGGAAGCAGACACACATTCAGGGTTGCAGGCACCTTGGGGTGAAGCAAGGAGTAGACACAGGCCGGCTCCCCAGACAGCACCTGGTCCAGTCATCCATAGCCCACTGGAAGGGGCATGGGGTCCCTGGCTGTATGCCAGGTCTTGCCCCTCTGCTCTGCCTTTGGTCACTTTCTGCTGGAAGGGATGATGGCCGGGGACTGGGGCCGAAGACCTGGCTAAGGTGTGGGCTGTGCTTCCAGGAATGCTTGTCTGCCTCTCAGATGCTAAGCTGGGACATAGCGCCTGGCAAGGCCCAGCCCCCAGGCCCACGTCCTGGCTTCTACCCCTGCTCTGCAGAGGCCCTGGGGTTGGATACAGCAACTGGTAGAGCATGGCCTCTTAGCCCCAGTCTCTGGACTCCACTCCTGCTCTGTAGATGCCCTGGGCTGGGACACAGTGATTGGCACCATGGCCTCTGGACCCTGGGTCCTGGTTTCTGGGGACTGGCAATGTCAGTTGAGGTCCAATGTCAGTTCTTATACTCCAGAAGTTCATGGGCACTTTTTTCTCAGGCTTGAGGACTGAACTCAGGGGTGCTCTAGCATGAAGCTGCTTCCCAGCCCTTCTGATTTTTCACTTGCTATAGGGGCTGGTTAAGCTGCCAGGCTGGGCTGGGACTTGCATCCTCCTGCCCCAGGTCACTGAGATGACAGGTGTGGCCAGGTGCCCAGCAGGCCTCTCTATTCTGAGACTCTGTGTCTTCCTTTTCTCTATTCCAAAATTCCTGCTTTATATGGTGGGAGAGGATCTGTGCATTTGTCCCCAGATCAGGCTTGTCTCTTAGCTCTGGTGATCCCATTCCTGGTTATGGTACCAAGATGCTGGGGTGGCCACTGATTATTCCCAGTATGTAGAGTTTCTTAGGCAATTTATAACAACACAGCACCAAGACACCTGTGGAGGATGTATCGGGCACTGCCAGGCTTGGGTGGGCCCAGGTGATTCCAAGGACAGTGGGGTCAAGGGTCATTATGGAGGAGGCTGGGCCATTATCCCAGGTGTCCCCTACTGCTCCTTCAGCAGATTCCTTTCAACAGAGGGAGCCCTTATCATGGGCTCCTTGGGCTGATGTGGCCTGCCCTTCCCCCTCCATGCTCAGGAGTGCAGACAAGTTCTCACTAAGTAGTTTAGGGCCTTACTAATTTGCTGAAGCTGGCGTGCAACCTGAGGATCCTGCCTCAGCCTCCTGAGATGCTGGATTACAGATGTGGGCCATTTCCCCTGATGGGCACCTTACACTTGTGAAAACACTCAGAACTCATCAGGCCTCATTGTTCCCTCATTGAAAAGGGCAGAGAGCCCAGAGATTAGCCTAAGGCTGGTGAATGTTCAGAAGCCACAGGGACCTGCCTCAAGGATTGAGGGCCAAGCCCAGACAGTCCTTTGACTGGGCATGAAAGAGATATTGGGTCCAGTCACATATGCCAGGCCATGGATTGCTGCCGTGAGGTGGAAATAAGGGGTGGCCGGGACTCCGGGGCCCCATCCTGGGGA
This sequence comes from Xerus rutilus, assembly GCA_028644305.1. Taxonomy (NCBI): domain Eukaryota; kingdom Metazoa; phylum Chordata; class Mammalia; order Rodentia; family Sciuridae; genus Xerus; species Xerus rutilus. The sequence goes on from JAQQSJ010000020.1 coordinate 2,835,814, forward strand.
TTGTCCCAGATCCTCACCCCATGCGGGACCTGGGGGAACTGCTTTCTAAGCTTCCCCACAGCCCCAACCTCACAAATCAACCCTCTAGAACCATCTCCTGGGCTCTCCATGCCACCGCCCTGCACCCCACCTGACTCTGAGCCCTAGACCCAAGTCCCCACATCACAACAAAGGAGACCCATCTCCTGGGCTTTCACCCCGCATCTACACACATACCAGCCCTTTGAACCTCCATCCCACATCCTGACCTGGGAGTCCCCTACCTAGGTCATGACCCTGTGTTCCTACAAGAGACCAGGTCTATGGAGCCTTCCTTGGTCACCCTTCCTTCAAACTTATTAGAGCAAATGAACAGCCATGTCCACCTCTGCCTTTTGGCTCTTGTAATACCTGGCCAGAGTATACCAGGAAAGGTGTAGTGGCATTCCATGACCCCAGAACACCACTCAGAGAAATAAGGAGAGAGCTCTAACAGCCAGGCACAGGGGTAAGCCTCAGACATCAACAACAGCTCTTTTAGGTGACCCAATGACACAGGCCTATAACCCTAGCACTTTGAAAGGCTAAGACAAGAGAATGTCGAGTTCAAAGCCAGTCTCAGAAAACAGTAAGTTGCTAAGCAACTCAATGAGACCCTATGTCTACATAAAACACAAAATAGGCCTGGGGATGTGGCTCAGTGGTCGAGTGTCCATGAGTTCAATCCCTGGTACTAATAACAAACCAGCTCTTTTGAGATTGGAGTTGCACAACCCATTCTGCAGAAAGGATCCACCCATCCAGGCAGTGTGAGTCCCTGTTCACCTTCACTTTGGGGTGCTCTGGGCCCAGCAATTCCAAAAAAAAAGAAGACTGAATGCCAAGATCAGGTGCCTCTCTTTCCAGGAATATTTACAGGGTAGTGTGATCATTAAAATGTAATATATTTTATGAAGAATTTTTTTCTTAAAATGCTTGTGGAGAAAGTATGTAATTATGTCACTGTCATAAAGAAAACATGTAGGAGTCGGGGGTAGTGGTGCGAGCCTGTAATCCCAGCACTTCGGGAGGCTGAGACAGGTGAATCATGAGTTCAAAGCCAGCCTCAGCAATGGTGAGGCACTAAGCAACTCAGTGAAACCCTGGCTCTACATAAAACACAAAATAATGTTGGGGATGTGGCTCAGTGGTTGAATACCCCTAAGTTCAATCCTCAGTACCAAAAAAGAAAAAACGAAAACATGTAGGAATTCTTTATAGATCGCCTTGGAGTGAGGAGGGCAACACCTAACCTACCTGCTCCAGGATACCTAAAGAAATGGACTGGTCCTGGTGGCATTATTTTGTTTGAGTATGTGTCAAGGTAGCTTGGTTTTCCAGTGTCACTTACAGATTGGGCCTGGATCAGCCCCTGGCTGGACAGAGTGGGCCACACCTCTAATCCCAGCAACTCAGGAGGCCAAGGCAGAAGGATCAAGAGTTTAAAGCAAGCCTCAGCAGATTAGTGAGGCACTTAGCAATTCATTGATTGAGCTCCTGTATCTAAATCAAATTCAAAAAAGGACTAGAGATATGTCTCAGTGGTTAAGCACCCCTGAGTTCAATCCTCAGTAGCAAAATAAATAAATAAATAAATTTGTCCAGTAGTTGTACTGAGAGTAGATAGATTTCTAGGTGCTGGGAACTCAAAAGAAAACCTTCATCTGCATCTGTGGAACATACTCTTATTCAAGGCTGGGGTTTTAGCCTTTCAGGAGCTGGCATATAGGATGGGGTGATGGACCCTTCACAGGCCAGATCTTAGGACTCTTATACTGGACTGGGAGAGTGTGAATCCTTTGGGACCCACATTCTGAGCTGGAATGGTGAGCCCCTCAGGAATCACCATTTGAGAACAAGGACTCATTATGGCCTGGTGGTGTGAACACATTAGGACCCTTATTCTGGGCTGGGTGGGGGTAAACTCTTTGAGAGCCAGCACTCAGGTTCCTCATTCTGAGTTAATGTAAACCTTCTAGATCCCTTTCTGTGCTGAGGGTGAACTCTTCAGGGATCAGGTTTCTCAGTACTCCCCGGATTTAGAGATTGAATACATTGAGATCAATCCTAGTCTTGCTGGCCCTCAAGTTGGCAACAGGCAGTAAGTTGGGGCAACAGTGGATTTGTTCAAGACAGTTGCATCTGCAGGGTGAGATGGAAGTACCCTGTGCCTGCAGGAATGGCTTAGAAATGGTAGCTGCCTAGAGCCAGTTATCACCTGGCTAATTTTATTCATTTACCTTTGGGACGATTGAGTACATTAAAAACTGGAGTATTAATAACTAAACTTTATTAGGTTGGGAAAAAATCCCAAGGTTTTTCTGTAAATTTGCATTAATTAGCCACAATGTCAAATTATCATTATGCCTAGGAGCTGTATACATTACATGATCTGTCCTCACATCCATCCCACATTCTCAAAAAAGGCCATGGGCTAAGGGAGGGCCTGTATTGATTACAGAGTCCCACAGCTAATAAGGAGTTGGAACTGGCCATCCATTTATTTTCTGACTCCACAAGTGGGGCCCCAGCCAGTGCTGTCAGGCCCTGTTTTGTGAGAGCTCCCAGTGTATGCAGGGGTCTCGGTGTGGCCACCCGCTCTGGGACTTGATGCTTGTGTGTTCCAGTTCTCAAACTATGTCTTCTTTCTTTGCAGATATATATTCAACTTCTGTTCCAGTTGAAGGTATAAATTAAATGACCATTTGCCCAAGCCCTATCCAGGTAATTAGCAAATGGGACAAATAGTACATGTCACACTCAGAACCCTAGAAACACAATATCGGGACAGATTGTAACAGGTAAACAACTGCTCAGACCACTGACCAAGGCTGGGGTTATTGAGCTGGCTCTGTGACCTATTGAGCCGTTCCTTATCTCTGGCTGAGTGCAAACAGATCACTGTAGGTCATCCATGCAAGACTGAGTATATGATCTCTTAAGAAATGAGCTTGGCTGTTCTGTGTATGCCTTCGTAATCTTGCTAAGCAATGAAGTTATGGCCTGAAATAACTTGAAAATCACATTGAAAGAACTCTAGATGGTGCTGCTCATGTTTTTGTGGTGTTTGCAGCTTCCTAATAACCCAAGGCATATTTCTACACTTTTCCTTTAAAGGGCCCATAGTTCATCATCTAGAGTTAACTGTATGTTGTTTCTCACTGGTCTGATGATGGGCAGCAATGTAGCTCTGGAGTGGCCTCACGTCACACCAAGTCCTTGTGAGTTGCTGTGGCTGTGGGCACAGGCCCTCAGATAAATTGCATGGAAAACCAATAAGCCAGACCCATGGTGGTGGCCATGGCCAGAACTTGCTCTGGCACCAGAGAGCTACAGTGGAGTCATGGGGACACTGGCATGCTCCCTGCTGGTGGTGGCAGGATGATTGTGTTTCTGGGAGCTATCTGCACAGTATCATGTGCAAATGAAGTTTTCAGGTTTTGAGGTTGGTCTTGTTTTTGTTTTTGTTTTTGTTTTTTTTTCTGTGGTGCTAGGGATTAAACTGAGCTAAATCCCCAGCCCTTTTTATTTTTGTACATTGAGATAGAGTCTCACTAAGTGGCTTAGGGCCTAATTGTGTTGCTGAGGCTGTTCTTGAATATGGGAACCTCCTGCCTCAGCCTCCTGAGCCACCAGGATTAAAGGTATGTGCCACTGCACCTGACATTTTGAGTTTCTTTGTTTTGTTTTGGTACTGGGAATTGAATTCAGGTGTACTCAAACACTGAGCCAAATACCCAGCCCTATTTTGCGTTTTAATGTAAAGAGAGGGTCTCACTGAGTTGCTTAGTACGTTGCCATTGTGGAGGCTGACTTTGAACTCATGATTCTCCTGTCTCAGCCTCCCAGAGTGTAGGGATCACAGGTGTGCAGCCCCACGGCTGGCTCATTTTCAGTATTTTTATCTAGAATTCTGTGTTGTTATTTGGGGCTGTCTTGGAACATGTTGGGAGCCTTAAATAAGCAGTAATTGGGGTCAGCATCAGTGGCCTTGCGAGGCTTCCATTATGAGAGAGGGCTTGGATTAGGATGTTTGTGGAGAGGACAGATGTTTTGGAAAATCTGCCAGAGAGCATCTCCTTCCTCAAGCTATGGTGGTCTCAACCACATGATGGTGGGTTTCTGCCTTTTTAGCCTATGGCCAGTGCAAGGTAGGCAGAGGTGGGAGAGATGGGGAGTGGGGCTTGGAGGGTAGGCTTCAGGATGTCTAGCTCAGGATGTCTTGGTTTCTTCTCAGATCACAGCGATACAGCTAGAGTAACTAACCAAAGAAGCAGAGGAGGACTCCAAGGTGGAAGAGACCAAAGTGAAGACGATGTGTGAATTTTTAGCTTCTGGTTCTGTACTTCTCTGTTTTTCTCTGTGTCATTTTGATGCTGTCTTCTAGGATTGCATTGTGACTTCTGAGGCCTGCATTATTAAATTCATACCCAAGACCAGTAAGCTTAGAGGAAGGGGTGACTCCTCATTCATGGGGTGTGCAGATGGGAAGATTAGTTAATACACTCTGCTGGTTTTTTTTAATGTTTACCCTTTTATTCCTCTTATATTCTGAATTTGCTTTGCCCTAAATGAAATAAAAGTGTGCTCCCAGCTGTCCCTGCCATGATTTTATCATTCTCTTCTGCAGAGCCAATATCCTGAACATCAGGGAATGGGTAGAGGTGTAGTGGGTCTTCATGTGGTTTGGAAGGGCTGGAGATTTTCTCGAGTCCTGTCCTGAGAGAACCCTGAGATGAAATGGCAAAAAAAATTTAGGGGGTAACTGTTTTTGGTTTAACTTCCATTGAAACCTTGTACAGCTCTTAAAACATTGCCTCCTATTCTGCGATGTTGCTCAGTAGTAGAGCACCTGGCTAGCATTCAGATTTAATCCTTAGCACTGCTTAAATAATGAAAGAAATGATTTCAAAGAAAAGCAAGGCACAGTGGTGTGCACCTGTAATCCCAGCTCCATGGGAGGAGAGGCAAGAGTTTGTGGCCTACCTGGGCAACTTAGTGAGACTCCATCCCACAATGAATACAGAATGCTGAGGATGGAGCTCAGTGGTGGAGAATGCTTGGCTCCATCCCCATGACCAAATTGATGATGACAAAATGTTACCTCCTTGGTCAAACTGCTTTGGGAATATGATGTTTTGCTTCCCAGTGACCTGTGCTACTCCCACAGCATCTACTCTGGACTCAGTTTCTCAACCACTTCTGCTTGTGGGCAGCATGACTGGGGTGAGCTGCAGCAGGACAGTTACACTGGAGTGCCCACTGCCATCATCTACCCTTGGGCCAAACCCATTCTCCAGAGTAGGCTTGGGGCATAGGCATCAAAGTTACAGAGCTCAAAAATGGCATCTGTGTATGTAGGTGCCAGTGATAGGTCCCAGGACCTTTGCATGCTAGGCAAGGGCTCCACCACTGAGCCACATCCTACCTTCACACTGTTGATGAGTTTACTTGGGGCTGAAGGGCCTCCCACTCCATTATAGCAAACCATGCTCTGGAGAGTGCACCACCAGGCTCCCTCTAGCCAGAGTACAGTCAATTTGCCATTTTCTTTTAGGAACTGTTCCTCTTAAATCAGGCTCTTCATCAGAAAAATGTGGAGCATGTCCGAATCAATGCAGACAATGCTGTCCACAAGAAGAATGAAGTACTGGCTCTGCATGGCCTCCCATATGGATGCAGTAACCTCCAAAATAAAGAAGAAAATGAACATAAAGTGGGTGAGTTCAGGAATCCTTGTGCTTCCTGTGATGACCAATGCAGGAACAGGATCTGGTGGCTGGTGTGAGGCAGCCCAGTGTGTAGGAAAGCTGGGCTGAGTCAGTGTGGAGTGCTGGGTAGACACGAGAATGTGGGCTGGGATCCTCTACTTAGCACAAGACGCAGAGCCTGTGTGGCCAGACTTGCCCCAGCAAGTGGAGTCTCCTTAGACCCTTTAGTTTCACAGCAGGGACCCTGTGAAAGACAGATGCAGGCTTGCAGCCCCACCATGTCTTTACTACAGCTTAAGTGGCCACGTGCTGACTCTTGTGTTTCTACATTCCATTGACAGCCTTCCCTAAGGACCAAGGCTCCCATCAGAACTCAGAGGAAGTGTTCTTAGTGGGAAATCTTACTCACTCTTAGCATAGAGCACAGGATGATGGCTGCTCCATTTTTCCTTCCCAACTCACTCATGTCCCAGGTGACAAAGAACACAGCACAGGTATCCAAAGTGCTGGACAAGGCCCTGAGCACCATGGACCTGCAGGTTCAAGAAGCAGGTGCAGATTCTGGATGTGCACACATCATTACATAGCTGCTGTGATGAGGGCTGGAGGGTACTTAGGCCTGGTGCTTCTGAGTTCTGTGAAGTGGTCCCTGCCAGGACCTCATGAGTGAGCATGGGGAGGAAAAGATGATAGACAAACACCAAGGTGTTTTTAGTGCTCTCAGAGATTTTATGCACAGTAGAGAAACAAGAAGAAACAGAGTGCACATCCTGAGAATATTCACATGAGAAGGCACATGTGGGGCTGGGGTTGTGGCTCAGTGGTACCGTGCTTTCTTCACATGCATTAGGCACTGGGTTTGATGAACAGCACCACTAATAAATGAAGAAATAAAGATATTGTGTCCATATAAAACTAAAAAAAAAATTAAAAAAAGAAAGCACATGTGAATGGAGAGTGAAAAATGCGATGAGGCCTTGTAGGGCTGTGGAGGGCTGCTGCCCTTATTGGTCAGAATGTGCTGCACCCCAGATGATGGAGGACTCCATGCACTCAGCCAGCACATGAACCTTGCCCCAGAAGCAGGTTGACAGCCTCATCATGAAGATGGCTGAGGAGGACAGCCTAGAGGTGTTAGAACAGCCCAGTCAGCTGCCTGAGGGTGCCTCCAGGGTGGGTGGGAGAGAGCCCTGTTCGCAGCCAGGAAGGTAGGTAGTGCTCTGGAGTGGCCATCAGTCTATGGTGAGAGGGCAGGTGCATGGAGGTACAATGGAGCACACAGTACCCTCTGCTCTGTGTTCTGTGGACAGGTGTATGGGGGTTCCCTGGAGCAGTCAGCAGCCTGTGCTCTATGCTGTGGGAATAGGTGGAAGTTGAAGACATGAAAGGCAGCTTGAGCTGAGGCTACACATAGAAGGGTCTATCCTACTGTGCAGTCAGACTATCAGTGTGATCAGTAGGTCTTCAGCTGGAGGAACACCACTGTCTGGGCTCTCAAACTTCTGTTTTCTTCATTTGCCTGTGGTCACCCTGGTGTAGAAGGCAGCTGGTGTCTGATGTATTGTTCAAGGATTTTGTACACATAGTTCAATTCAGAAAGGAAAAACTTTACTGGGTGCAGTTGTACACACCTGTACTCAAAGATACTTGGGAGGCTTAGGCAGGAGAATCACAAATTTGAGGCTAGCCTCATTAAGATCCTGCCTCAAAATAAAGAGGGCTGGAGATGTTATTCAATGGTACAGCACCCTTGCATTCTGTCCCTCAGACTAGGATGAAAATAGGAAGTGTCATGTGGTTCTTGGCTGTGTCAGCTGTTTTTACAGCTCTTGTCTCAGAATGATCATGGAAAGATAAACCTGTGAGAAAGGATCATGGGCATTGTGTGGAGGCCCTCTTGCTGATGGGGTGCCTGACATGTGGATACAGCATTCCAGCTTGCCCTGCCCCTTTCCTGTCTCACATGACCTTCTGTTGTTTTCCCAGGTTGGCTGCCTTGAGGAACTATTTGCAACTTCATGTGCCCTTGCTCCACAGCCCTGTGATGTGCTGGAGGCCATGCCACCTGGCCTCCAGTTTGCTACTAAGTAAGTAACCTTATGACCAATTGCTCATGATGACTCTGCCTTTGTGCCAGCAGGGTGGTTTCTCAGAGTGCCTGACCCACACATGTCCCCCAGCTGTCCAATCTTTGCCCCTGGCAGCCCACTCAGGACTCTCACACACTCCACAGGCCTTCACATTCTTATAGGAATATGGATCATGATTTGCTTGTTGCCTGTGCTTCCACCCCAGGGGACAAGTCCACACTGCCAGGGCTTAGAGTGGTACCAACCTCATACTCATGCCGGAGTGGAAGGAGTTGTATGGGACTCTACTGAAGTTCTCAACCTGGAGCTCAGTGAGCCCACAGTCCCTGGTTGGGTAGTAGGAGGGGAGCTGGGTCCTTGTCCCCAGGGCAGGCCTGTCTCTAAGCTCTGGTGGTCCCACTCCTGGTTAGGGGACCACGTGTCTGGCATGGCCCCTGGGTGTCCTCAGTGTGCAGAGTTCTTTAGGCAACCCATCACAACATATCACCAAGACACCTGTGGGAGACGCAGCAGGCACTGCCAGGCTGTGGTGTGCCCAGGTGATACCAAGGCTGGCAGTGTCAAGGGTCATCATGGAGGAGGCTGGGCTATTATATCTAGTGATGCATACTGCACCTTCGGCAGGTTTCTCTGTATTTATTGAGCCCTGGTCATGGGCTCCAAGGGTTGATGTGGCCTGTCCTTCCCTCTCCATGCTCAGGAGTGCAGTCAGAGATCTGGCTGGCCAGGAGCAGGGCAGTGAAAGTCCTCTTGGTGGGGAGTGGTGAGCCCTGAGTACTCTAGTTTTGGGTGTTTTTTGGTACCAGGGATTGAAGCCCAGTGTTCTTAACCACTGAGCGATATCCTCGCCCACCCCCTTTATTTTTTGGTATTTAGAATTGAACAAGGGAGTACGCAACCACTGAGCTACATCCCAAGCCCTAGTTTGTGTTTTTTTGATGTGTTTTGTTTTGTTTTGTTTGTTTTGAGTTTTGTTTGTTTGTTTGTTTGTTTTGTTTGGTACTGGGGATTGAACTCAGGGGCACTCCACCACTGAGCCACATCCCCAGCCCTATTTTGTGTTTTATATAGAGACAGGGTCTTACTGAGTTGTTTTAGGACCTCACCGTTGCTGAGGCTAACTTTGAACTCATTATTCTCCTGTGTCAGCCTCCCTGAGTGATGAAATTACAGGCTTGAGCCACTGTACCAAGCTCCTAGTTTGTGTTTTGATGTAGAGACAGGGTCTCACTGAGTTGCTTAGTGCCACACTTTTGATGAGGCTGGATTTGAACTCGAGATTTTCTTGTCTCAGCCTCCAAAAAAAACTGAGATGCAGGCGTGCGACACACCACCCAGCCATCTTAAACCCTTCTTATTATTTATTTAGAGACAAGGTCTCACTAAGTTGCTTAGGACCTTACTATGTTGCTGAAGCTGTCCTGGAACCTGCCATCGTCCTGCCTCAGACTTCTCAGTGGCTGGGTTGCAGGTGTGGGCCATGTGCCTTGGTGGGAACATTTGGTTGAAGGAGACACATGTGAAAACACTCAGGATTCATCAGGCCACAACATTCTATCAGTGAAAAGGGCAGAGAGCCCAGAGCTCAGCCTGCAGCTGATGGAAACTCAGAAGCGAGGTCAGGTCTTGCCTAAAGGATGGAGACCCAAGCCCAGACATGCCTGTGACTGCCCTCTGGTGGACTATCCAGATGAGACACCCAAGGAATCTGGTCAGGGCCTCAAGTCTCTGGCCCTGGGAGGTCCCTGGAATTGGGAAGCCACACTTTCTCCCTCATGGTGGGCTGCATGACTTGCACTAGAGTCACCCCTTGCTACCCAGGAGCCAGGCCTGTTTTTCCTGTCCCTGTACACTGAGTCACAAATACCCTGTGCTAATCTGAGGGCACACAGGAGGCGGGGCTGGTCTGCATGTGAGCTCATGGTCCAGAGGGCCCAGAGTGTCCTCTGGCCTCTGTCTTTGCTCACATGTCTGTTAAAACCCCAAACCCATAGGAAGGAAGGGGACCCAGTGTGGTGACCTCAGTCCATCCTCAGAGGCCTCCCTCTGCCCTGACTTTCACCAAGTTTCCAAGTGGCCTGTCAGCCAGGTCCCTCAGCCATGTGAGGTGGGGCACACTAGTGACCCCAGTACCCAGGTGGCTGTGGCAGGATTGAAGATCATGGGCAGGCTGGACAATACAGTGAGATACTGTCTCAAACACTAAAACCAAAAGAGGAAGAAGGGCTCCTGCCACCCCGCCTCCTGTGGCCAGCAGTCTGCATGCCCCAGGCTCACCTGCATAGAGGGGCACTGCTGCCCCACAGTTCTCCATCCTCCATTTTCTGTTCTCAGTTGCTGCTGCTGCCACTAGCCTGGATGTCAGGGTTCATCAGTAGGAGCCTCTGTAGCAGGACACAGAGGCTCAGAGAGCATGCTGGGCACACTGCCCATCAGGAGATGCCCAGAAGCAGACCTCACATCTGTGGTTGGATGCTACCAAGCCACAATCCACCAGGTGCCAGGGAGAAGCTACTGTTCACCTCAAATCCCTGTGTGCAGCAGTGCTGCTCTGGGGGGGCATCAGTCACCCCACCTGACCCCCACACCCACTGGGCCCAGGCTTTCTTTCTGGAATGTTCTGTAATGACCCTGAAGTCCCTGCTTGCCCTGTCCCTTAGCTCTGGGCCTCGGCTGTTAAGTCAATGTCCCTGAAAGTGGCAGCACATGGCAGTCATGTTCATAGAAAGGAAAGGTCAAAGGAGCCAGCAGAAAAGACACTTGGACACCTGGCAAAACAAAGAACATTGCAACATTGTTTCACCTGACTTAAGATAAAATCAGAGG